>JAPYYR010000101.1:0-51981 GCA_030523065.1 Aphidius colemani | reverse complement strand
AATGAGCGAATACCTCCTCGGTCATTCTATGTTCCTAATAAAAATCGAAAAATTTTTGAAAAAATAAATTAGAAAATTGGGAAATTATAAAATCGAAGAGGTAAATTTCGAAAAAAGTGAAATTTTTTTTCAAGTATCAGGCAAATATAAATATCGAGGAGGCAAATTTCCAAATCAATTTATATTTTAAAAATCTATCAAGCAAACAGAAAACAAAAGAAGTATCAAATCTCAGAAAACAACGAATATGTATGCATGAAATATTCTTTATCTCGGCGAACTCTGAAAGATTACTAGGATCACTAAAAAATAAAAAAAAACTGACTACAATACATCGAAACAACATTATTCATTCAAATTTTTTTTATTATTTTCAAACAATCCTGAGATTCAATTAAACATAACAATGGCAGAAAAAATAATTATTTATTAACATTGTTTACAATTGAAGAGATAAATTAATTTTTCATAATTCAAATAATTGGCACAACAAGACTTTTTTTCTTTTGATGAATAAAAAATATAATAATTATAATAACCTTAACTGTTAATAATAAATTACATTATTCAACAATTAATTTTTTTTATAACAACAATATTTACAATCTCGGATTTATTTAAATGTCAATGAAATAAACGACTACATATTTTTATGAATTTTCGTAACTATTAATTGCGCGTTTTTAAAGACATCAACTTTCTTCGTTTGTTTCTAACTGATAGTTTTTTTTATTTTAGAATTAAGTAAATAAATTATTAAAAAATTAAGTAATAAAATAAATTTAAAAAAAAAAAAAACAATTAGTGACAATTTTATTGATTTCAAGAGTGTAACTATGTCAACATCTATTATTAATGATAAGATACGACAAGACAAATCTGAATACTCGGTGGGAAAAATTTTCAATTCATTCAAACCACGGTTTTTTCGAACAAATAGGGTAAAACTTTTCGAGTGATCACTTGACATTAATCATCTCTTTTTTTCCCTAAATTACTATACAGTATCATTAAACCTTTTTTTATTTGTTTTTTTTTATATTAACGTTTTTTTTGTCTTGCCATATAAATTGTTCTCGAAATTTTATCATACTTGGTACAACAAAATTAATTTACAGCAACTATAACTCGTTAACTAAACACGAGTGTATAAATTTAATAAATGTCGATCATACTAAACACAAAATACGTGATATGATTTCAATGATTGTCTAAATTTTTACTAATTTTTTTTTAATAAATTTTCTTTATTTCATATAAAACACGACGAATTATCTATATATTTCGTAATTTTTTAATTAATGAGCATTGTTACGTAAATTTTTATAACAAAAAAAAATATTAATAATATCCGAGAATATTATTTAAAAAAATTAACAAAATCTACTTATATTATTCTTTTTTTTTTACTAATAAACTTATATGAAAAAATATTAATTCAAACATAGAAAAAACAAGTTAATAAAAAATCTTTAATAAATTATTGATCAGTTCTAATATCAAACGAAAAAAAAATTATTGATATGGAACGTATCTTAAACTTTCGAGACACATTAAATATAAATTTATGTTGTTGAAACAATACGAATTTTTTTTTTTTAATTTATTATGCCCTCGTAATATCAGACTAAAATTGAGTCACCTTTTTCTTTATTTATTTTATTATGTTGTGGCATTGTTAAGAAATGCTGAAGCTGAATTTAAAAGTCCCAGTCGTTGCTTCTGTTTCCGCTGCTCAGTCATCTATTATTCAAAGAAAAAAAAACAAAGTTCAATATTATTGATTAAACAACATTTAGAAGATTAATCAATAAATTTTTTAATTATTTTCTCATTATTATTATCTCAAAGACGAAATTTACCTGATCACGAAGTTCAGTCAATTGTTGAGATAAACATTTGACAAGAAGTTGAGTTGATTCCAATTGCGATTGTAAACTTCTTAATTCGACTTGTTCACCCTCACCCTCATCAGCAGCCAATGATTTTGCTCTCAACCGTGGAAACCAATCAAGATTGCGATCTTTAACCATTGCATATACATATGATTCTGGACCAGTAAATTCAGTTGGATCTTTAACTTTGACAAGTACAATAAAGTACAAATAATGCCACATGTTATGTTCATGCTTGATATGCTCCTCAAATGAAACAACTTTATTATCAAATGCAGAACGATTTAATCCACAAATAAAACATGTATTCTTTAATATTAATTCTTTTTGTTGCTTTTCAGATCTCAAATCAGCAAATGTATCAATAATAACACCAAATATTAAATTGAGAACAATAATTATAACAACAAAGAAGAATAGAAGATCATAAACAACACGAGCAACAAATAATGGCTCAGCACTTGATGGTGCTCTTAAAACATCACCAATACCACCACCATTTCTTAATCCTTGATTTAATGTTGTTAATATACACATTACCAATGAATCACAAGCTCTTTCTTTCATTTCACCACCAACATTAACCATTTCATTTTCATTATTATTATCATTATGATTTTGATTATTAACATCTTGTGCGTATTTTGACAGTGTATCAGTCGATTGACAATTTAAACCGTCTTTATCACATGTATTTATTATTGTTTCAGTTGTTGATAATGTTGGAATATATTCATCATCAACACTGACTAGAAAATCATCTTTAAAAAACATATATCCAATAATTGAAAACATATATACTAAAATTAATGCAAGTACTGCTGTTAATATTATTGATCTTCCATTTCTTGTAACTGATCTAATAACATTTAATAATGTTTCTTCTCTATAAACAACATCAAATAACAATACTGAATAAAAAAATGGATGCATAAATATACCAAGTATACAAAATATAAGATAAACAGCATGATACCATAATTCAACATTTGTTATTATTTGTTTTAAACTTTTAGTTAATGTACCTTGATTACCAATGATACTAATCATATGTACAATTTTAAATACAATTGTTGAAAAGCCAAGTAAATATAGTGTTGGCTCTGGACCAATTGAAAATATTAATCTAACAATTGTTGATGCAGCAAGTGTTCTAACACCAGTTATTGTTGGTAATGTCATGACAATTGCACCCGATGATAACATAACAGTCCATGTTAAACCAGATAAATGTGGTATTACAAATTTTGGTACTGTATCAACAAATGGATAAAAAAATGCAACAATTAAATTTATTAGAACAGCACAATTAAATAATAAATTACTCCACAATGACATGTAACTACTCATCCAAAATAACATTGATTGACCACGTAATTTTTTTTGCCATTTCATTTCATTGAACATATCTTCAGTACGTTCAAAAAAATCTGATACTTTTGAGCCTTGATCATCAAGCTCAGCAGTATTAAATACTCTCATTTTAGTGTCAATTGTTATTAATTCACATATTTCTGGTATTGGAAATACAATTTGTTCTAATGTTCTATCATGACGTACAATTTCAATTTGTGCTGTATGTGTTGCATAATATTTAAGTGCTTTATTTATTTTTGGTTCTGAATTATTTAACTCTGACGGTTTTAACATTGTTGCAAGTTCTCTATTATGTTGTGCAAGTTGATGACATAATATATAAATATTATGACCAACTTCTTTTGGTGCAACACCATCATCGAAAATTGTTGAATCATCATCATTATCAATTTTTTCATCTAATGATTCTTGATGATATGCACGACAAGCAACATCAATCAATTGTTTTGGATTCATATTATAAAGTATTCTTTCAGCATTTTCTGAATCACCACGACTTTCCATTATTGCTAATAATAATTTACTTGCATTATTTTTCAACTCAAGTACTAAATCCATACGTGTTTTACCAAGTGGATTAATGTCATTTAATATTAATGCTGTTATAATATCAAGACCATTTGATTCATGTGTTGCAATACAATTTTGATTATCATGACATGGTCCTTGACAATATTCTGTTAGTGTTTCTAATGTTTGATTAATAAGTGCAACATTATATTCATTTATATATAAACCAAGTAAACCAAGACCACCAGTTGTTGAGCCACAAATACAATCTAAAAACATTAATGTTTCAGAAACAAGATTAAAATTTGTTTTATTATTTTGATTTCTTAAAAAATTTTGTAAATCTCTATTATGATTTTCACATAATAATTGAAGAAAACGAAGTATTGGTTGCATTACAAGTACTTTGGTACTTAGTGAACTTTCATCACGTTCATTCTTTGTATTTTCAGCACGTTGTCTTTCTAATTTATCACCAAGTACATCATCAAGAGGATACGGAAGTACTGGAATATTTGATAAATCATCTTCAGTAGGAATAATTTGTCCAGTATCGTCTACTTGATTCAAATCTTCTTGAACTAATTCTTCTGTTATCAATATGCCATTTGATTTTATTGGAATTTGTCTTTTTAAAGTTTTATCTAAATCTTTATTCTCATGTGCTTTTGCTGCAATATCTGATGTATTAACTGTTACTGTCGATTTTATTTCTTGCTGTGAGTCTTTCATTTTATCATTAAACACTTTGAAAAATGATTGGCTCAAATCACCACCCCAAAGTTTTGTATAGACTGATTTTTGTATTATTGGATTACCACCTTCAAGCAATGCAATACCAAGTTCAATTGCTTCAACAAATATACTTGGTGAATGTACACTTTTAATAACAAGTTCAACAACAAGATCCGATGCTCCTTCACGATCTAAATGACTTTGTACTTCGTGTAATGTACGACCAGCACGACTCAATAATTTTGCACCAGGACCATGACTTACTGCTATTGTTTTTTTTGTTCCAATATCAACATTTTCTGATTTAAGTAAAAATTCTTTGCCAAAATAACGAATCAAAAGATTATTGCGCAAAGCATCACCCTGAGAAATATAAGAAAAAGCAAAAGCATTGAATTAATAATTTATTTATTGGATTTATATTTTATTCAATGTGCTAGCAAATAATGTACCAATACTATTAAATTCAAAATTTAATAATACACAATAATAAAACAAGGATACTTATTTACAATGCAAAAAAAAAATACTTTTACAAAATACATTGTAGTTAAAAAAAAATTTACAAAGCTATTCAAGTCAAAATTGATAAAAATGAAAAATAATATAAATTTTTTCATAATTTTCAATTGGATTTATAAAAAGAGCAGTGACTACATTACAGTAAAAAGTATTGGTACATTTTAAACTTGCTAACAGTCAATAAAAAATTGAAAATATAATAGTTGAAAAATTGAAAATATAATAGATGAAATATAATACTTGAAACAATGTCATTGATATTTAAAAAAATAATGAATATAAATTAAAAATAGTGTCACATTCGGTTCTTCTTATATTTTTGGATAAAAAAAATTCATGGCATTTGGGGAAATTACGTTCTGGCTTAGAAACAGGGGGGATTATATATTCATATCTCAACTGTTTTTATGCCAGAAGATAACTCCCAAATACCAGACGGATATATTGTATGGATGGGTTTTTTCGCAAATTCAATCTGTAGTTTTATGATTCATTGCGACCTATAACAAACTGTCAGGAAAGTCAATACCCGCAAGGTATTTGAACTCAAGACCTCAATGACCGTAGGCAGAGCTTCTGCCTACTCAACCACTGGCTCATTCGATGTTCATTATATTTCATTAGATCATCATACACATTTTTTCTAAAGCAATAGATCGAAAAGTACTTTTTATATGTCATAAAACCTTTGAAAAAACATTGACATTTTATAATTGACATCACGCATATCTCACTACGCGTATTTTATTTTATCCTAAATAATACAAAACTTTTTTTGTTCTTGAAATAATTATTCACGAATTGAAAAAAAAAAAAACTAGACTTTTTATGATAATTTTTTTTCTCATCAATTGTCACTAAACTTTTTATGCAATTTATAAATAAATAAAAAATACTTATATAATTATAAAAAAAATATCCGAAATATATATCAAAATAATTTTATAATTAACAATTATCATTTAAAAAATACCTCATGTTTATTATACCACCACACAGGATATTAATTTTTAACCAAGACATTGTGTTTCTCAATAATTTGATTAGAAAATTTCAAGATTTTATAATATTCATTCAATTAGTTTCAAGTATTATATAAATAAAAAATAAAAAACTCAATTATATAAAATAAAAAATGGATAAATATTATTTTAAAAAAATGCAAAATATAGCAAAGCATATTAAAAATAAAAATCGTGCAAGATGTACATGCATGCCTGAATCTAACGATAAAACTAAACTCGTATATGCGTACAATCGTCATACAATGTTAAGCCTAGTTGAATAAAAAATAAAAAAAATTGAAAACAATAGAAATTACAAATCAAACAGGGAAGGATTCAACAGAAATTTCACCCCAACACTGTCGAAATTCTCGGGATCATTACTTTTCTTTTTACATTTTTTTTTTCAAGTTTTATTTTCTACGTTTCGTTGTTTTTTTTTTTATTTGTTTAATGTGTCAATCTACAACTTTTACCCGCTGTTGTTGAGTCATTTGATGAGCTTGTAATTGATCATTGGTATCAGATGAAAGTGACAAATTGTTGCCCTTCTCGCCATCCAATCTCACATCCAAGATTTCTTGAAATTCCTTCGCAGCATGAAAAGACCTTTACCTACAGTTCTATTCTACTACGAAAAGATACTAGTTTTTTTTCAATAATCCCCCAATAATATATCATATCGCGTATAAGCTATAATTTCTATAATATTAAAAAAATTTATTTCAAGTCTTTAATTTACTACGGAAATCTAAATAGTGCATTTCAAAAATAGCTGTAGCACCCAAAATAGCGCAAACTCATAGTAGCGTTTATTAAAAAAAAAAAAACTATTGCAGCTTATAATTTATATATATTTTTTTTTTGATTCATCTAATTTTTTTTTAAGATACTATGAACAGCGGCATTATATGAATGAAATTTATTTTTCTTATCTATCGAAACGTATTTTATCACTTAAATGAATGGCGATTCGTGCAGATGATAAAATAAAATAATAAACGAACCTTTTCACCGTACTCTGGATCAATTGCCATCATTTCTCTGAGTGTTCTCAATACTTTGACACATAATTTTTCTTCTTTTTCTTCAAGCAATTTTTCCGTGTGTTTTATCAATCTAAAAAACCAATATAAATTATTATTAGTCAATTGAAAAGAGCTAAAGTTTCTGCAGCAAATTGATTTCTAATAGTCTGAAAATAATGGGGAAAAAACAATCGTTGTTACCTTCTTATGAATCCACCATTTTCACATCGTTTACGTGCTTCTGTGCCAAGAGGAAATAATAACTCAGGTCGATATAAAATATCAACGAGAAGTGACAACTCCGACTGAACTAGTGGCTTCAATTGTTCTTCAAGTAGCAGCACTATGTCTTGCAACCCCTCGATAATACTCCGATCGAGACGCATCAGTTGCTGATCATAAAAATACATAACTATCAATAACGAATTTATTTCATTTTTATTTTTTACTCAACAACAATTTTACCTGACTCTGACTGCGTTCAATTTTCGGTTGTTTAGATGCTTCTCGCCATTTGGTTGTTTGTCTACTCAGCATTGCAGCTTTATTGAACATTGAAGCAACGAGACTTTCTAGATCTGTTGGAATTGCAATTCCTCTTCCTTTGGCTTAAAATAAATTTTTCAAATAATAATAAATAGTATTCAACAAGTGTTTAATAATCAAAATTAATATTAATATACTCACCAACATCTGCAAGAGTTCTAATACAATTTTCAGCGTTGAATCGTTGACCAGCATTTAGCCATTCACACTCAGACACCTTGAACGCTGCATGAAGCAATTTGACAAATATCGGCTGTCTCGTCTATCACAAAAAGAAAAATAATAAAAAAAAAAAAAACAACACAATTAAAAATAAGTAAAATTTTAACACTATAAAGAAGATTGATAGATGAAACTGGATAGAATGAATTGCCAATTGGTTGTGTTATGTTAAAGCAAAAGTTTTAAATATAGTCTTCTGTTATTCACTCGGTTAATGATATTCTACATGTAATTTTGCTAATTTTACCTTGTTTTTGGATGACATAGTGTTGTTATGTATAAACATGCTCTTAGCAAAAGTAAGCTTGCATTTTTATTTTTGTGTCATTACTTTAAAGATGATAAAGTTTTTGTTTTTTGTTAATTATTTTACTCACAGGATGAGAGTTTGTTTTGTTGTTCCCGTTCAACTCCTTCATGTTCCAAAAAAGCCAAGCCTCGTGCAGATGTTTCTGTTAGTAAACCAACCAAACACCATACAGACCACCAAACATCAGTGTCATCAAATCGTTAGACCAGCCGCGGATTCATGCCAAAAATACAGAACATGCTGCTGCCAAAATCAGCGATTCTCACAAGCGCATACCAATTTTTTTTTTTAATATTTTTATTTTATTTAATTAAAACTGAAAGCATCTAATATTCTAAAGCTTTTTTTTTAATTCTTTTTGTTATAAATATTTATGTGTGCTTAGGCGTGAATGAAATTTGAATATTTTCCATGCAAAGCATTTTTTTCTCTTAATATCAACTTATTAATTATTAAATTGGTTCTGTGTTTTTCAATTTTTCTTCTTTCAAGCATTATGTTATTTACATTTTTTTTTTATTATTATCTGGCAAACTATAAACTAATATTAATTAATTTTGCACCTAGCTGTTTACCTCAATTTCAACGTGCTTTGATTGTAATGTAAAAGAAAGTTTTTCGATTGATTTATTTATTTTATTTTCAAACGGCGAATATTAATTTCACACTGCATCATTTCACATTGCAAGATTTAGAATCATGCAAAACCTCTAGTTAGTATTAAAATAGTTAGATAATTTAATTTATTGAGTTAATTGAATTTAATTAACCGAATAAATTGTTAAAGTTATTTTAGTATTTTTAAAATAAAAAAGAAAAGAAAAGAAATGAAAAATCTTAAATACCTGAACAGTGGTGCTTTGATCGGAGAATGGACTGCTAAAGAATGTTGTAATGATGTTCATCAGACAATTAGTAACATAATTTTCAAGACTAGTATTTGCATGTTTACGGTCATGTGTTGCATTTGAAATAATGGCCATATCAACAATAAATGATTTCTCAAATAATGACCACATGTGGTTTGATGTATAAATTTCTTTCATTTCAACCTCAGTATCAATATAGCAATGATTTAAAAAATTAATATAGGCTTCTTTGACTTCCGGTAGACAATCAATATGTGATACCATTGCAACAATATCATCAAGTGGCAATAAACTGTGACATTTAATTTCAGTATTAACATTTTTTCCCATTGTACAACAAGCTAATAATTTAACAAGTTCAACATGATATTTCAGAGGACTACTTTCATCATATCTGTGTCTTTCTGATCTCATCATTTCAATAAATTGATTAAATGATCCACGATCATTGTAAAATATAAGTACATCTTCACCGGCTTGTACAAGTTCTTGCATAACCATTTCTTGACATTTACGAATGAATTGATTTTCAGCTTTAACAATTGTTTGTAAAAATTTGAGATATTGTACATGTCTGCCATGGGTTTCAATACAATGAACAAAATGTTGTATTACTTTGACGTTAACTTCATTACACAGTGTTGAATTATCTTGGAAAATACTACATACTGTTTGAGCTTCACGTATACCTGGATTTAAAAATAAATCCAATTGTTTATGTAGTAGAACTTGATTTTGTTGATTACCAAGACAAAAATTCTGTAAAAAATCATGAGCAAGACGCATCAATTCATTCATTCTAGTATCTTCTTTCGAATCAAATGGTACTTGAAGTAAATCCAATACAATTGTATGAACTCCAACATTTCTTAATAATCTTTGTTCATGTTTACGTGGTTTTATAATACCACCTGGTAATACTTGTATACAAAGTTTATTCATACGTATAAGTATTTGTTGTATTTTACGATATTCTTCAGCTTGATCAGAATGAAGAGGTGGTCCAACGTCTAAATCAATTGCGGAACTCTTTTTATCAGATGGGGCTAATTGTGGTGCTGGTTTACGTGGTGTTGTACCACCTTCGTCTTCTTCATCTTTATTACTTAATGATTTTTTCGCACCGTGCTCATCAATCGATTTCGATTTGTAAACCCATAATTCAGATTTTTCAACTGATTGACGTAACACATCCAAGTCAGATTTGATTTGTTTATACGACTCCACATCACTGTCAGACACCAATAATTGAACTTGTTTAAAAGCTTGAAGTACTTCCTGCCTTTGGCTGAAATGTCGAAATAATAAATGAAGAGCTCCGGATACAAGTGGTGGGTAATCGTGCATTGCCAGATGCAAAAGTACTCGCAAAAAAGTTTTACCACCTTGTCCATCCAGATCTAACGCAACGCATTCATCGCTGTAAAGGAAGAAATGAAACTCTTTATTATACTGCTAAGGCGATATTTATCTTAAGTAGGATTTGGTAATACAAGAGAAATAAGTGCGTGTTGCTAATTCTTGTTATAAGACTTAATCGATAATTATTCTTTGTAAAACTATATGATTATATCAATAGTATTATAACTCACCTACTGCCAAAAATACCTTCAGCTTGTGTACCAATTGATTCCAGATCAATTCCTCTTTGTTTTAAATTAACATCTCTTGATGATTTTTCAGTCTCATCAAATTCTTGCTTGAATATACTTAAAAGACAAGATATACGATAGTCCAATCGTACGTCTAAAATGAATTGAAGAATTTCAATGATTTTCAATTTTGTATCCATGACCAAAGGATATTCTTTTTTCGTCGATGGCTTTGGACGTGGTGATGAGTTTCCAGAAATAACTTGACCTGCTGGACCAAGAGTTAGACTCGTCATAACTGCACCCATATCACCGATGCATCTCAGCACTCCTCCTTCAGCTAGAGTATTATAATATAATGATTTTACACGTCAAAAAAATATCTCTTATTTTTTTGCTAAATCCTTTAACTAATAGACAAATTTTGATTTAATTTGTTTTATCAGTTCAATGAATTAAAAAAAAAACTATACAAATTAATCGATATGATTCTTTACATTCGTGAAAGATATATCAATTGGCTTTAACAAAAATTTATCATATTCTAGTCTAGTCTAGTCTAATGAACAATAAGCTCCATGTCATAGTATTATTATTACTACCATTTTAATTTTCTTTAGCATGAAGCATACCTTTTTTATCCTTAGTCTCCTTTGATTTAGCTGAATAAAATATTGTAATGCAAGTTAGCAGGCAATTAGTTTTGTTAAACTATCATCGTAAATTTAAATAAAAAAAAACAAATATATACATGTACAATAAAATAGACTTTAAAAAATGGGAGATAAAAAAATTTGTTATTTACATTATCAACAAGTATTTCCATACAAAATAATAATAAAATAAAAATAAATTACGTTATTTAGTCTTTGAAAAATCATAATGAGATTAATATGTATTTAGATTATCTTATGTTTACTATTGCCAAAAGTGAAAAATAATTTTTGAACAAATAAATAAATGTACGAAATAGTTTAACAGCATGTTGGCTGTAATGAGTTATTAGTTTAAACTTACAATTAATTTCACCTGTTGGTATTTTTCCATTAACGTAATCGTTCTCCGAAACACAGTCTAATATACTCAATAGTGTTTTTGTTAATCTAAGTAGATCACTAAAGCTATAAAATCCAAAGTAAATAAGATCTCGTGCAAGTTTGACAACCTGTAAAATATTTTTGTAATATTAAATTTATGAAAAAGATAATTTTATAAACAATTAAAAAACTATTTGAAATGTTACCTCAAATGTTAATTTATTTTGTTCTTGATCAGAAAATGACCACATTTTAGCAACAACATTGCATAGATAATCTTCGACAAACCGTATTGTCGAACTAAATTTAGCTCTAACAGCTTCTTTATTTTCATCAGGCATTTTGTTTGTATCATAATCATTGATACTCATTTGTGATGGTATTTCAGACCATAATCTAGCATACTTAACTGGAGTAACTGGTTCTTGTGGATCTCTATCAACATGTAAATGTAGCATTAAACGGCAAAATGATGCACGAAGTTCATAAGGTACTGACTCATCTTCCATACATTTTAATATTAGATCAATATCAAGATGTGGTGAAAGATTATTAAGTGCTAAATATTGACGATTTAAACACATGTTACTAAATAAATTTAATTGATGTCTATAATAATCAAGTATTGCTGCATCCTCAGTATTTCCTGATTTAGCACCTCTTGACAACTCACTAAGTGACATTGATCCTTTACCATCATTCCAAACAAGTAATACCTCTAATTCTTCAATAATTGTTATTGTTGATTCCCCAGTTACCATATCATCATCTTCATCATCATCATTAACATCATCTTCATTACTATTATTATTACTCATAATAGTTGCATTATTATTAATGAGATTATCAATTTCTTCTTCAACCTCCATTTGTGTTTGAATGATTGTTGTATCAAGTAATATATCTCTATTTTTATCACTCAATACACTTTTACATATTAATTCTTGTGTAACAGCAATTGCTTTTTTATTTGATATACATAAATCTGATAAATAATCTAAAAATCTTGATTCCCAATTATACATATTTTTTCTAACTAAACCAACAAACGTTTCAATTTCAGCTGCTGTTATATGTTTTTCTAATAATTTACGATTATTATGTAATAATGCTGTTATTGTATCTTCAGCAAGTATATCATAACCAATTTGTTTTTGCATAAATGCAAAATGTTTAGCAATGTATTCTTGATTTTTTCTATAATCTTGTTGTGATAATCTAAGTATTCTGTAGCATAATCTAAACATATATTTATATGGTGCATGTCGTGGATCATTTAATTCTTCAATACGTAAAAATGGTCCTTCACCAACAACTGTTTCAAGAAATGGTGCTTGTAATATTTTAAATAATTGTCCAAGTATATATTGTTCACGTAATAATTTTTGTCTGTCTCTAACAGTATTTGTAACTGGTAAATCTAATGCTTCTGATTTATTTTGTTCATTTTCAAGACCAGCAATAAAATAAACAATATCTTGTAATAATGATGTTACAGCACGTCTTTCATTGTGTGATATTGTACCACGTTCTAGCTTTTGACTTATTCCAGCAAGTACTTTACATGCATCATTTGCAAAATCAAGATCACGTACTTCAACTGGTGGTACTGATCTAAGTGCAAATGCTTCTTTATCTTCTTTGTATATTGCACAACCAACTTTTGACATGACTGGTTTTTCATCATCTTTATCAATTGGTACATTTGTTGAATGTACCCATGTATTTGTACATAAATGATGAAGTCTTACAAATGATGATTGTGGTACTAATGAATCACCACGTGTTAATGTTGTTGGATCAAGTTCAAATAATGAACTTATTTCATTACAATGTGGTACTGATACAAGCCTATAAACTGGACCACTTAATTCTTTTTTATTTTTTAATGTTTCACGTGGTTCATCAGTATCAACTTCAGCTGCTAAATATTGTCCAGTTGCTAAATGTTTAAATCTAAATAATGAATTCCAATGACCAGCACCACCTCTACATGGATCATGTTGTACAACTTCAACCTCCCACAATGCTTTACTACTTGTTGCTGCTGTTGCACTTGTACGTCCGGTTGTACGTAAAAAAACATGTTGTTTTTTTTTATATTCATCCATTGTTAAAAATTTTTCTTGTTCAGCATGAAATAATCTAACAACATCACCACCTTTTAATATTTCTTCTTGATTTTCACGATGTTCCATGAATAATGTTACTTTCCATGATGTTGATGCATTTACAACATTAACTTCTTTACAACCAGGATTATCATGTAAATCATAATTTGCAGCAACATGAAGACCTTGTCGCCCAGCATTAACTGGTTCCATAATAACTTTATCACCAACGACAACACTATCTCCATCACTTCGTAATTTATAAAATGGCATAATATATAACCAAGATCCTTCGTTACCATTTGCATCCAAATATACACGCATTGCATTTTTTTCAAGTAATGCTGGCAATCTTTTGTTAACTGTCAAAAATTTATTCGACTTGAGATGAAGAAGCTGAAATATTAAATATTATTAGTTTAATTTATTTTTAAATTTATATAATCTATTAATAAATTTTTGGAATATATACATAAAATAATATTATTACAAGAAACTTTGAAACTTTGATAAATTTAGTAATTGCTAAGTTTAACAACCCACCTGGACCACATTTCCATATGATACAACACTTCCAAGTAATTTTTTATTTTCCGTATCATTTTGTTTCTTCTCAATCTCAGCTGCATGCTAATAGAAAAATAAAAAATAAAAAACAAAGTATTGTAATAAACAACTCATAAAATTATAAATTATTTCTTAAAATATTATTTTTATTTATTTATTTAATTCAACGTTTATTTTAACTTACGTGAAGACGTTTGAGCAAGACCTGATCAGTCGCTGAACTTCCAGTCTGTTTAGCCGCTTTCCAGAATTGCTTCTGAGCGGAATAACGATTCATAGGACATATTTTAAAGAGACAGTCTAAATAGATAAAATAATAAATATTAGTATCAAAACAAAGTTATATTAAAAATAGAATTTGTTTAGAATTACTTTAAAATAAATAAATTAAAAAAATTTATTACCCCTGAATTTTTTCGGTGGATTTGACAGATCACCAGCTTCTGGACAAACGACACATCTGTCATCCACTAAGCTGCAAGTGAAAATAATTTTTTAAATTAAAACAAAGTTAAAAATTTAATGAAAAATTAAATAATATAAAAAAAAAAAAAATCCTTGAATAAAATTATCAGTCGTAGATGAAAATAGAAAAAAATATAAAAAGTCATCTTCTGCGTGAATATTGAGTCTAAGATCCTTGGATATTTCAACAAAGGCTTATTTATCCTTGGCTATAATCAATAAGCTCATTACGAAAATAATTTTTCAAGCACAAAGACAATGTACTACCAAAAATTACAATATTGTTTGTCTTCTTGAATAGAAAAAACAAATAATCATTCGAAAAATACATTTTCTGATAGTGATATAAAATGACCTCTTTATCTTTTCATTTTTTTTATAACTTGTAAAAAATAGCATCAGCTTCAGTTATTTTTTCTTTGATGTCATTATCTTCTGTTACTATCATTTGCAGAAAACGAGTTCATTGGACAAGAATGACATATCTATATTTTTTTTTCTATGCAAGTGTGGTTGAACGTGCTGTGATGACGGTTGAATGACACAATATTCTGAACATTGGCCCAGGCCCAGAAGCTAGACCGATCGATAGCGGCATGTCAGCTGGATTTGCGCTTTCAACACGAACTTGATAATAAAAATATATATATAAAAATCAACGGAAATGCTTCCGTCAAAAATAAATAGAAAAAATGAAATATATGTATCTGTAAAATAAAAAATAAAATAAATAAAAAAAAAGAGGTAATTTAAATTTAAAAATATAAGCGAAAAATAAATTCAGTCTAAAAAAAGTTTTAGATGAAAAATTATACAGTTTGCGGTGTAAATATATTTTTTTGTCAGGAAATGAGCTCAATCAGATCTCACTTTTGTCAACTCTTAATTATCCAGAGTATAAAAAATTTTTATAATATACTGAGATATTAAAGTATAAAATTAGATTTTTATTTGAATAAAAAAAAAAAATTATTGTCATGTTAACGGAAATATGTGTCGATGAGATTTTAAATAGAATTTGAACACATATTATTATCAATCTCCGCATATCAATTGATTGGTTTTCATATCTGTAATTTCATTTTCAGGATAAATCAAATATTTCAAATATTGTTGAACAAATAACGACAATAATTGACATGTCATAGAAATAGTCATGTTCCTTTTATCTTAATAATGATAAAATAAAACAGGAAAAATATTGTGTTATTTTTAATTTCACGTTAATAAGATATGATTTTGTCATAATACAACCGGTTTTTTATTTTTTATTCCAAATTTAGTTACTTAGCCAAGGACAAACATCAATAACTATTTCAATCTACTTATTTTTTAAAACGAAAAATTTAACAAATAATAATTCAAAGAATTTTGTTATTCTTATATTTTGCGAATTAATATTCAAACAGTAATAGCATTATTTTAATTTTAATAATGATAAAAATAAAAAATTACAATATGTTAAAATATGAATCGTTTAATTTCAAAAATAGTAACATCAATTGAAGTGGCAAAATGATTTATCAATAAATAAATAGATGAAAAATCTATAGTGTTATTTCTGGCTCATTTACCATAAAACTGTGGCGTTGAATAATAAAAAAAATAATGCTACAAGTGTTTTTTTATTTAAAATAAATTTTTCTAAATATTATCCAGGGGATGACTATAAAAAGATACAAGATAAAGTGTAGTCATTATTATTTTTTATTTTTTATAATTATCGTATTTGTCACGTATGTGCGATCATCTACACATGCGTTAATCTCCACTTCAATAATTATGAGTATACACTCTTTTTCTCGATGGCCACAAAGTATGCTTGAATGTTTTTTAATCCAGTGGCATAAAAAAAGTGATATAAAAATAACCATTAACAAGTTAATACATACACGCACGCATAACTTTAACTTTCGATAAATAAAACTATTATTTTATTTGTTTTAAGGCTCAAAAAAAATAACAAAAAAAAAAAAAAAATGACGACAAACCAGTGTGATACCTGACACGATTCCATTGTCTTCATTATAAAGCCATATCCATATAGAATAAACTTACCCAGATTCTCTACAAAAAAAAAAAAATGATAAAAAAAAAATAATAATTGTAATTGATATGTTTTTTATTATTTTCACAGGGTGATTATTATTTTAACCGATTTATTTGTCGCATTTAAACACCAACAAGCTCGGTCAATGAACACAAATTGACTCGAATTAATCATCAACCCGTTGCTTGTTTTCAGTCATGTATTTAATAGACACACACTTATTCAACAAGACTTACAACTCATCATTAAAAAATGAGAAAGTAAAAAATAAATTAAACTATTAGTTATTAAAAAGAAATAAAAATTTTCAATCAAATTTAAATTACTTATTTATTTATTTTTGTCAAAACTTAATAAGCAACATGATGAGGAAAAATCATGATTTATCTAAATAAAAAAATATAAAATTCCCAACTGAGCAGACTTTGAGTAATCAAAAAATTTAATGTATGTAAATACTTAATAATATAAAAAAATGTATATGGAAGATTAGAAAACTAAGCTCTGTAAATCTCAAAGACAATAAAAAACCATTCATAAATCAAACAAAGTATTTAAGTTTTAAAATAAAAAAAATTCAAGATAATTTTAATTGTTATATAAATATATTAATGTAAAAAATAATTTATGATTTTTACATCAATGTTTTTCTTCTGGCTAATAATTACTGAATAATAAATTGTAATGATATTTACCCCAAAGTTGATAGAAAACCTGAAACACTGCCCTCGGCATAGAGACTAACAATATCGCCAAGGTGCAGGAAACTCGCTGATCCGAGTATTTCACCCATTTCGATGCCGGTCGCCACACTTTCTTTTGTTTTGGACCGTGTTGGTCCCTGATAACAGCATTAATCAATCATGGCATCTAAAAAATAAACAACAAATATCACCAAATATTAAAGACATAAAGTATAATCACATGAAAATAAAAAAGAAATGACAACGAGACAAAAAAAAAAAAGATTCAAGAACCCTGAAGCAATATCTAGGTCAAATCGATTGGCAATGATAGCGTTATATGCACTTTTTTTTCCGCCTACTTCAATATACAAACGAGAAAAAAAAAGACCAAGTTGAAGAGCAAGAAAACAATCACAAGTGGTCTTATGATAATGTCACATATTTTAAATTACTGACACGAAAAATAAAGATGCATCTATTGATCTCTTTTTAATGACATGTATTGTTGGATAATAATATACCGACGACCCTTTCACCTTTTTCATTTAAAAAAAAATAAAATAATAACAATATAATAAGAGAAGAAAAAAAATATCCATATAATTATTATAAAAAATTAAGTATATGGATTTATAACAGACTTTAAATAAACTTTGAGTATAAAGTTGACTATGTGTATATTATTGAAAATTCATTATGCATTCAAGTTTAACAAACGAGGGAAAAATATTATGCTTTTGTAATGTTCCCGTATTGTCTTTGATCTGCGGGCATTAATGTATAATATTACCAACAAACTGATAAAGATAAGTGCACATACAAATAAAACTTGTTGGCGATAAACTTAAATGAAAATAAAAAAATAAAAAAAGCATGTCCAAAAATGATTATCCTCAGTATTAAGGTCACGACTCTTTTTTTTTTTTTAATTATTATCATTATAATATGTGTATAAATTACACAACGATTGAAAGCACGTGAATTTTATTGAAAAACATTGAGATATATAATTATTAATTTATTTGTTAAAAAATAAAAACAACAATATTGAGAATAATATTTTCATCATCTGCTAGCTAAAAAAAATTAATAATATAGTGATTAAAATAAAATTACGTATTTATATTTCTTTAATTAAGTTGTACATTATTCCACATCGATCGAAATCCTTGAGGAAATAATATCATACAATAAGAACTATTGGAAAACTAAGTTTAGTTTTGATCTATTGTCTAAATCAAACAATCAATTACCATAAATACTAAAGAAACTATTTAACAATTATTGTTAAATTAAACACACGACAAATTTATGAATATTAAATTTAATAATAACAAAAATAACTTCCAAGAATATTAATTTTCTTATCAGTTATGACAAACAATAATAATAAATTAACTAAAAATAGAATCAATAAATTATAAAATTTTAAAAAATATTCATTATTTTTAACTCACCAATTTCAAAATTTTCATATTAATTTTTCAATTATTTCAACACCAAAATACACTATTTGTCTTTCTTCACTTTTAAACTAAAAATAATAACAAATATCATTTTAAATTTTATTACAAAATAAAAGGTATATTTTAAAAATATTGAGACTATTACTATACCTTTTTAATTTTTTTCTACTTTTATTTTATTTTTATAATGAATGTTATTATTTTTTTAATAATATAGATATTTTTTATGTTTTATTTCACTGTCACTGGACAACACGCCTGTAACGTAAGCCGGTGTGTCAGCATGCACAAAGACGTCTCCGTTTTCTCGACGAGCTCATACACGACAATCGGTTAGAAATCGACGGACAAGACCAGTGTAATGTCCTCCCACTCTTTCTCATATAAATTTTTTTCTCTCTCTTTTTTGTATAATATGTAATGAATTCGAATGAGGCCGTATGTGCTAGACCTAAGAAAAAAAGGGATAAAAAAAAATAATAATAAATCAAATTAAATTAAGAAAGAAAAAAAAAATGAAGAAAAAGATAGAGAAATAATAAGCAACAATAATATTGTATTTAATTTAATTTCTCAATGATAAGCAGCAATGAACAAATAAATCTAGTATTATGTTAAAAAAAAATATGAAAATTATTGGAGCAAAAAAAAGTTATTGGAGAACACTTTAGAGCAGAGATAAATATGACACAAACCGTGCAGTGGTTCCGACACAACTGGTGTAATATGTCCTCCTCACAGTTTCACCCGCTGCGACGAGCAGCTCAACCTTTTTCTTCTTCCAGCTAATCTGCATATATATACATATGTCTTATATACACATTACTATATGATACTGTTCGATAAATATGAAATAAATTTTAAATAATCGACATTCAATTGATAGATTAAACAAGTGTATACTTTTCAGTCGAATTCCTCAACAATTTCGATATCTCATTGATTCAAATCTTCACAGGATTTTCTTGTTTACACTTGTTGAAAAACACACCGTATATTGTTATTTATATAATTTAAAAAGAAAATTTTACTAAAGAATGTTGAAAAAATGTCAAGTATGTCGGCAAATACCTCGGTGGTCGAAGAAAAACAGACGTTACGTTTCAATTTCTTGATTTTTTGTTTAAATTATTTTTGTTTTAATTTTCTTTTTCTTCTAATGATTTTTGATGTGTCTTGTTCTGTTTATATTTTGACATGATATTGCTTTGACAGGATCTGCAACTGTTTGGATTTTTTTCTCTACACACACACTGCTCTACGATATTTAGATGAATACTATGAGCATGCGTAAAAAAGATTCGAGGTCATATATATTTTGGAAGAATTTGCGGTAATAAAAATTCTTTTCTTATCGATTAATAATAAAATACCATTAGCTGACTAAGTAAATGGTTACATAAACAAAATGGCACCTGTGTTGTTGTTTAGTTTTGGTTGTGTCAAAAGACCTTAATAATAAAAAAATAAACAAAACGTAAAAGTCACAAGATTGACGTTACTGCATAACGGCCTTGAAAAATTTCTGCTGCCTATATTCTGTCGTAAAAAAATTTATCAATTATCAATTACATTCATTCTACAACAGTAATGAACCAGAAGTTGACAATTATTTGTTAAATTAAATATCTATTATCTGTCAAAATATAGTATAGTAACGAAAATATTTAAGATGGCGTCATGACAACGTTTAGTAAAAATATATTTTAATGTCAATTGATGGAAATTTTGGTAATTGTTTAATTATTTTTTTGTATTGTTTAAAAAAAAAAGTATTCGTTCAATATATATTTAAATGATTAGTCATAAACCTTTAATGGAATTTATTTTTAAATATTAATTATGGGTTGTCTGAATAGTTTGAAGTTGGTGTTATTTTATGTTTTTCTTTTGTAGATGATCACGATCAGATGTTTTTATTACTGTTGCGAAATTTTCGCAATAATTCTTTTTAATTAATTTATTGTAATCTTGAAGTAACGGTTAACATCGTCCATTGTGATTTAACTACAAATAATAGTTTCTTTATTCATCTGCTTGTACGATGTTATGAATAAGCAAAAAATGTACCAACACTTGAAAAGATGATTTAAAAATAAGACAAATATTCATATGATCTAGCAAATTGTGGTTAAATCAAATAAATAAATTGAAAATCAAACGAAAAAGCAAATTATTCAGAGCATGGAGTTTGGAGAACACAAATTATTTCATTAAAATTAAATATAAATTGACAATTACTTACTAATGAAATAATGGAAAAGTTTGCTGTTGATCTTGACAAAGTTCTGGATGACTTTGAGTTCAATGAAGGTAATCTAAATTTAGTATTATCTACTTGATAATTATATATATTATTAACTAATTCCTTTTATTCTGATGGAGTTTATGTTTTTGTTAAAAATGTTTAAACTATATTTTTATGTTTTAGATTGTGCTGAGCAAGTTTTGCTTGATCAGAATTCATTGTCTTCTACAAATTCACAACAATGTGATCGTAATCAGCCAAAATTGTCATCAATGAAAACGATTGAAACACTTAATTTAGCAAAAGCAGATTTAGTACATGAAAATGGTGAATCAGTTAATGATTTTTCACCAAAAGATTATCTACAAAGTGATGATAAAGTCCAAAAAAATCTTGTTGATTTTCACAGTGACAAAACAGTTGTCAATGATAATGAGCCAATTTCATTGACAATACACAATGATATTACTTACAATAAATATGCTAAAAAACATCAAAATGATAAAGAATATAATACTTATGACAAGAAACTAAACCAACCAAGTACAAAGCCAAGTGTTAGTAATGTATTTAGTAGTTTAAACGAGTACATTAATGCATCAAGTGCTAATATCGATCAACATGATTTAACTGTTAATAAAATTATTGAGCCTAAAAATATTCAACATGAATTTCGAACAGTTGATAATGTGTTAAAAAATGATTTGCATGAAAAGCAACATAATGTAAAAGAGATCATTTCTATTGAAAAAAATAATATAAGAATATTAACAGAGTTGCCTCCACAGTATGATAATATTTCAACCTTAATCCCGAGCCATTCAAAGTTTAAACTGCCAGAAAAAGAACAAGAAAAACGTGAAGAAGCAAAACTTTGTGAGCAAGAAACAGTCATTTGTGAAACATCAACAAATAGTCTTTCTGATGTATCAGAATCAATAAAAAAAAATAGGATAAATGAAGTTAATTATGGAGCTCAAGATAAAACACACTTAGAAGATTCATCAAACCAAGTTTACTCTTCAAACACAGTAAGCCAAATTGAAAATATACATGTTGATGAGGAGATTAAAGTTAAGAATAAAATTGTAGAGCCTATTCAAAGTGATAAAGAATCAATTGAAATATCTGACTTGATTGACAAAAATAGCGATAATTTTGATCCACCAACTGAACTTGAAGTTGATGAAAATTGTCAAGATAATGAAAAACAGCTTGTCGAGTCTGTTGAAAAAATTAATGTCATAGTTCAAGATAAATTAGTTTTAGAAGATGAAACGATTGACAATCAAACTGTACTTGAGGAAAAAGAACTTTCTGGTCAAATTAATATATCAAATAAAACACCTGTTGGTTTTAGTGCAGTTGAAGATGTATCAGAAGAAGAACTGAATAAATATTTAAGAGAGTTGGAGATTGATGAGCATGACGATGACGATAACGATGACAACGACGATGACGACGATGATAATGATAATAGACTTACTAGTGATAAACATTTAGCTAGTCAGCAAGAGCAACCAAACCAGCAAAATAATGAACAAGAAACTCTTGATAAAAATGTTAAAACTGTTGAAGTAGATAACTCATCCAATGATTCAGATGAAAAAATACTAAATAACGTTGAAAATTCAACAAATTTAACTGATATAAAATTCGAAAATACAGCAAGTACCTTAAATAATTTGAATTTCATTGAAATGACATCAAGTGAAACACAAGCTGACAAACTTGATGATTCATTGAATAAAAGTTACAATAAAAACATTGAAGAAGTACAAGAGTGTACCCCACATTCTAATGAAGTTTTAGAAATTCCTGAGAGTTCAAAACAGCTTGAAGAAACGTCTAGTAATATTGAAAATGAATGCGAGTTAAGAGAAGAACTTGATGAATTGGAAAGTTCTGAAGAAGATAATGAAAAACCATCTAGACCTCAAACTTTAGATATTGTCTCGACAGTCAATATGGATGAACCTCCATCGATAGGTAAATTAAACTTTTTTCTAAAAAAAAAACGATGATATTTTTCGATAATTTTACCTTAACGTAGATATACATACTATTTTTTATTTATTTAAAATATAGAATTACCAGAAAATACACATGACATACATGAACAACAATTGGCAGTTGAACAAGCTCTAGCAAATGTAAGAGATCCATCACCAGATACATCTGACAACTCGCCAGTCGAATTTGGAATTATTCTAGGAAAACAACCACCTTTTTGGGTTCCTGATGCTGATGCACCAAATTGTATGCTTTGTGATGTTAAATTTAATGTCATAAAACGTAGGCATCATTGTCGAGCCTGCGGTAAAGTGAGTATTTTTATATATCAAAAGAATTACAAAATAAAAATATTAAATTTAAATTTTAAAAAAAATCACTTCTCTTAGGTTTTGTGTAACAAATGTTGTAGCATGAAATACCGACTTGAATACCAATTGAATATGGATTCACGAGTTTGTTCACCTTGTTATCAACAATTGACTCGAGGTAAATTAATTTAAATTATTAAATGAAAAACATAAGAATAAAATACAAATTAATATGTATTACATTGTCTAGCTGAAACAGGTCAAGCGAGTAATGAATGGGCCGGTTACGAAAACACAGCTAGTGGAAGTATATACTCACCTCAGGTAATCATAAATATCTTTTTTTTAAAAAAACAAATATTATTACTATTATTGTTTCTTTGGATTTCTTGTTGTCTTTAAAAAAAAAAAAACGTAACAACTTGTTGAATACTTCCTAGTTACGTAGTTTTGTATTTTATTATTTTTGCATGTTTATATATTTGAAAAAGAATTAAAATCATAGAAAAATTTAAATGAAAACTTGCATAGACTTGTTAATTTTGCAAGAGTAAAGTATTTGGAGTATTCAACAAATGGTTATAGGAAAGACAGCCAAATCCAAATAATCCGATGGAGTACTGTTCAACTATACCACCTTTGCAACAGTTAAATGAAGGTGTTCCACAGCCACCAACAGTTATGGTACCAGTTAGCGTTTTGAAACGTCAAGGAAGTACCAAACAACGTGTTGACAGTCAAAAATCAGTTATGTTCAGTGATGGTATGATAATTATAAAATTAATTTATTTTCTTTCATTTTTTTTTCTTTATCTATTTTATTTTTTTATTATTTATTAAATTTAATTATTTATTTTTTATATTATTTATAATTCCAAAATTTAAATGCCTTAATTATTATTTATATATTTTATCATTTAAACCTATCGCCTATCCTACTTTTATTTTTCGTTTATTACCCTCCTCTAAATGAAAACACAGGAATAAGGCCTGGCTGTGACCTGACAGAGCTGGACGTGACATGGGATCCAAAACCTCCGTATAGAAAATTGGGAAATAAAAGAGTTGCAACAGTAGATGAACAGTCAACATCATCAATGATAAAAAAACAAAATCTTCCACCACTAAATCCATACACAAATTGTTACATTCCACAAGATAAAAATATACTGCCACCAACTGTAACAATACACAAAGGCCGTAAGTTTTTTTTTAAAAAAAAACAAAATTAATACTTTTTATCAATAGCATATTTTTGATTTTATTAATTTATTATTTTAATTTACAGAAATAAGTTATCATGAAGCAGCAGATCCAGAAAATATATATCAATCATTGAAAAATGATTGTGAGCCACCTGTGATGTTTGCTATTAATAAAAATCTTTATGCATATGTTAAAATAACAAATCTCAATTGTTGTGTAAATAAAGTATGTTGGAATGTAACATCACGTGGTCTTGCTTGTGTAGGTCAAGATGAAGTGATATTTTTAATTGAAGTTTTACCAGATGAAACACAAATACCAAGAGACTTATTAATTCATATTAATCAAATTTACGTTGAGGCAATAAAAGGAAATACAATAACTGAATTAGGAATATCAATTTATCAAGGTCGTCAGGGTGAAAATCTGCTTGATTCACGTGAACATGCTGGTTTTCTATTTATACGACCAACATTTCAATGTTTACAAAAAATTGTTGTACCACCAGCACCATATTTAGTTGGTCTTTTAGTACACAGATGGGAAACACCATGGGCTAAAATATTTCCTCTTCGTTTAATACTTCGATTGGGTGCTGAATATCGTTATTATCCATGTCCATTAGTATCAGTAAGATATCGTGATGCTGTTTATTTTGAAATTGGCCATACAATTATGAAAGTACTTGCTGATTTTAGAAATTATGCTTATACATTACCTGGTGTACGTGGACTTTTTATACATATGGAAGATCGTACAACAAATATATTATTACCAAAAAATCGTTATGATCAAGTTATTAAAGGTCTTAAAAATTCAAATGATTATGTACTTGCATTTGCCGGTAATTTTTCATTTCAAGCTGATTCACATCTTGTTTGTATACAAAGTAATACAGGTGATGAATCAACTTATCAAACTCAAGCAATTAATATACATAATAAACCAAGAAAAGTTACGGGTGCAAGTTTTGTTGTTATTAATGGTGCATTAAAATCATCAATGGGATTATCAGCTAAATCAAGTATTGTTGAGGATGGTATTATGGTACAAATAATGCCTGAACAAATGGAAATATTAAAAACAGCTTTGAAAAATATGCAAAATTTTACAATTGGCTGTGGAAAAATTGGTGCTACTAAACCTGATGAAACTGTTAATATTAATTGGGTTGATAATGATACTCAATTTAATGTTGGGTAAGTTTAAAAGTTATTTTAACATTTAAATATTATTAATGTAAATTTTAAAATATTTTTCATTCAACTTATAGAGTAAAGAGTCCAATTGATGGCCAACCAATGGATGGAATTCCATCAATTAGAGTTCACAATGGTACTGATTATATGGGCACAAGTAGATTTATACGATGGACGGAAGTATTTATCATAAAGGTATGTATCATACAGTCAAATAACTTTATAAAAATGTAATAAAAAAGTTTTATTTTTAATACTTTTTTTCATCTTCAACAGTCTGATGATCATCCAAATGGAGTTCATGATCCAGTTGATATAAATAAGCTGTCAGAAAGTATATCACGTGCAACATGTGCAGCTTTGGTTAAATTATTAGATCTTTTAGCTACTGCTGGTCTTACAAAATTAGCTGTAAGAGCAACAATACATCCAGAAAATGTTGGCTATGAGGCAGGAAGTGAAGGCACACGTTTACCTCCACTTTATATGAACAGTTTAGACAATGAATTAATTCAAGTTCTCCATAAAGCTGCACATACAACTCAAGACACAAGTATTGTGTTGGAATTGATTTTTCATATTTTAGATGATTGATATAACTGATATATTATTCATAAAAAAATTGTAAAAAAATATTAATTAATCTCTATCGAGTTTATGTGCAATTTTTGTTTAGCAAGTTTCAATATTTCTTTTATTGCCTAACAATTACTTATATTTTTATGCAATAAATATTTATATTAATATTTTTTACTGTTGATTTTAAATCTTCAATAATACAAATATGTTATGAACTTATAATTGTATTTTGTAAAAAAATATTGTCAATATTAATGTACGATCTGGTTTTTTTTTTTTATTTTTATTGGGTATTTATGATAGAGTATTTTAAAAAAATATTCCTATTATTTTTAATGGCTAATAATTTGTAGTTAAGTAATTTATCAATTTTAAAAACACATCAGTTACTAATTACTGACTGTACATATGTTAATTTACTTTTTCTCAAAGTACAATAGAAATGTCATCTAAATTTCCGTAGAAATTTAACTAACAGACAAGCCTCGATGAAGACAAGTACCACGAAAAAAGAAAAACAATGAAAATATAAACATGTATACAAACTTGAGTTTTAAATAAATAAACTGTGTATATATAAAATAAATTCAACACATAGTACAATTAACCTGGCATTACCTAGATGTACATAATTTTTTGTACAATTATTTGTAATTATTCGTCTCACCCTTGCATTTTTCTAAATAAATAATTCTCTTATTTTTTGTGACGCATAGTACAATTCCCCTGCATCGTATATATATTTTTTTTTAAATTCAAACCACAACCGGACGTTGGAATAAAAAAAAAATACTCCTAGTGTTATAAAGGTTCTTGTACATCTTTTCTGTAATTTATTATTGTTATTAGTTATTACATAGTGTCAACTTGAAAGCTGAAGCATAATAATTAATAATTTCCAGCTCACCGAAATATAAGTAAAATTGTTGTACAAATAATTATATATCAATCTTTAAATTAAAATTATTAAATCAAAATGTTTATTAATTATTAATTTTGTTAAGTATTCAAGTAATGTTTCTGGTTTTTACCACGTGTGCCATATTAGTGGCCCCACATTGGTGAACATATTGTTGTTATTATTCTACACATGCAAACATATGCATAGATAAAGTTATTAAAATTTAAACTTGTTTATAACATTTATATAAAAATAGTATGATTCATTTTGACTTTTGATTAATTGCCAAAAAAATAATTTTCATAAATTTGCCAATTACCTCAAAAAACAAATTGGAAAAAAAGTAAGTTATAAAAATTTTCAAGTTTAACATATAAAAAAGTGTGAGGTTAATTATTGCATTGAAATACAACTGTTATTCCCGCTTGAATATTCTTTTTAAAATAATTATGTGTAGATAATTCTAGTCTAATAATAGAATAATCATTTATTTTATACAGTTATTAGATTTTTTATTAAAAAAAACAAATAAGTAAGTTATTCAGTTATGTCAAAATAACTGACTCTTGATTATAATTGTCCAAGAAATTAAGTCAACTAATTGAATATTTTATTTATATTTCTTTTAAATGTTCATGTGTTAAACTGTGAGTAATTAATCATTATCATATTATTACTGACAAATTACTGATAAATAAAAAACTAATTATATATTTTAATTTTTGCAGTACGTATTATCAAAAAACAACCATCGCACTTTGTGACGTACATTATCTTTTATAATAAAATAAGTCACAATAACAATGGTTAATTAGTGTTATATGCTCAACAATGATCATAAATAATTATTAACTTTTTTTTATTGTTGAATTAAGTCATCATTTCAAGTATTACATAACTTATTTATATTTAATTTTTCAATAATTGAATTGGTAAAATACAACAATTAGTTGAATTTACTTTATTTATTCATTTACTATTTTTTTTTCGATATTGTTACAAGCAAAATACGAATGCTATTATACAAGCTGAATGTATAAATTTAACACTAATTGAATTAATACTAATTTAACAAAATAACTCTCCCTTTTAAGCTGCATGTTCCAAGGAATGTTCAATTGGTAAAGAAGACGGTAAAAGCTCTCCAGAGTTATCTTGGCAATGTGCCAAAAGCTTTTTAAGACGACATATAGTTAAAATACATTAAGCTAACAATATCATATTGAAAAACTGATAAGACAATAAATGAGATAAAAATTCAATGTATCGACAAAAAATAACGATAATCATAGCGAAGCTACGAGTTCACGAATTGAATAAAAAGATCAAGCGTAATAAAAAAATTTATAAATTTTAAAGTTTATTAAGAGCTTCTCATTGGCTAGTGATTGTTTATATGACACAATGCATTTAACTAAGTAATTTTTATTTTGCTTTTGCTATCAGTGCGTGGCAGTCAGTAATGCGATACCCTCATGATTGATCAAACTTAATTTTTTTTTCCGGATTCATTTGTTATAACTTTTTTATAAAAGCATTTAAATTATCAAAATAGCTTCAAATCATTTTTTTATTTTTTTATATCGTCTTCCAATTATTATTCAATTTTTTTGTTTTTTTGTAGTGATTCTTGAGGGTTTTTAATTTAAAATGAACTTAATTTTTTAAAAGAAACAAAAGGAACAATTAATTTATACAAAATGAGTTTTATTGAAGTTTTTTTGTTTTGTGCTGTTCTTTATTACTTCTACAATATCAGGTACTGAGTTTTTTCTTGTTCTTTTAAATGAAAACTGAATTTTTTTTTTTCAACATATTAACGTATTTTATTTTCATTTACATATATACATTTTTTATTATAACAAAATTCTAAATATTAAAATAACATTTTTTATTTTATAAAAAGAACAAAACAATTTAGAACTCATTGAATTATAAATATATATATTTTTAAAAATATAATAAGAATTGTTGTAATTATTTAGAAACCAGGAAAACAATAATTACAAGCATCAGTAAGTAAAGCGTATAGAATGTCAAGTTGAAAAATAATGATTATTATTTATAAAATTAAATATTTCTGTAATAAAACTTCTATTCATAAAAAATCTTCTCTGGTTTTCTAGAAATAAAAAAATAATAATAACAAGAATAACATAATTACAATTTATACAATAAAAACTTGAGTAGAAAAAAAATTAATGGTAACAAAGTTCAACAGTGTTGTTTTTTTTTTAATTTTGATACGTTTCATCTCGAAAAACCTGATTATCACGTGATAATTGCTGATCATTAACGTATCAGTAATGAGGCTAATGTTAATGTCCAATATTTTATGATTATACACACAATATATATTGTATTTTAAAACTGTCAAGTATTTTGTTATCAAAATACAAGATACGTACACAAAGGAATAACTCGAGATATTTATTGAACTCAGAGTGACCTCGAAACGATAATTTTTATATATTTTATGTGATCTTTAGACAATGTAATTACCCAATTACAATTATACATCAATCAATCATACGATAATAATGTATGAAAGAAAAAATACAATAATATTAAAACTGATATGATATTTTATACCTGTAAATTGAAAAATATTAATTAATTTTTATCATTTTTTGTTTCAGCGGCATAAATATGGTAGAATTATTATCAAATCGATTGCAAGATGTTTATGCAAGATGGGAAACTCCTACAGGCCCATTTACTTCCGAAGAAAATTCACCAAGACTTTCACTCGATGGTTATATTACTTTTCATGATAATTTAAAATTTTTAAAACTTTATCTGTATTTTTTACAATTATATTTAATACAGTATTGTATTATTTTTATGTTATTTAATAACAGGTCTTCGACGTGCTGGTCTACAAAGCCAGAGAAAACGCAGTCAAGTACGTGAACAAGCACGTAAAGTACGCGAAAGTTCACTATTTAAAATAAAAGAATCTGAGCTTCTTATTCCTCCAGCTGTTTTTACAAATTCACAATTTCATCGATGCTGTCCTACATGTACACCAACATCTCGAGTAATTATCATATTTTAAATATATTTATTTTATTTATTATTATTATTTTTTGACCTACAATCATGCAAAAATCTAGTCAATTTTATCTATAAATAACAACATGCTCTTCACTTTCAGTAGTCTCTTTGTATGCTAGAGTCTCAACTCGGCCGTGAATGCCATCAAATTACATAACACTTGTTCATACTTGTTTTATATTCAAATCAAATAGCAATTGCGTGTATTAATTATTTATATACATATATATTTTTATTTGCTTTCACAATAATTTAATAATTTTTCCCTGTAGAATTTAAGGAAAAAATTGTGATTGTACAGAGTAAAATTTGCAATGATACTAAAACTAGTCAAAGAACATTACCAGGGACGAATAGAAAAGCCCAAAATATAAAATCATTTGCAATAAAATAAAAAAGGATTGACAAATTAAGCTTGAGGCACCGAGAAAATGTATGTTTCCCTGAACACAAACCTTTTCCCGGCTAATTTTTTCACCAGTTTCAGTGTTATACTTTATGATATTATTTTTATTTTATTTTATTTTATTTTATTTTATTCATTTACTTATGTAATCGGATTTGTTTTTCCATTTCAAATGATTAATATTAGAAATATGATAATAATTTTTATTTAAATTTACGATAACGATATGTGTGAAAAGTCAGTTGAATTTTTCAAAAAATGGGAAGAAACTGTAGGGGTTGGAGGCTACTGCGAAGAAGTGAGAGTGATAAATATCTTTTTTAACTGATAAACAAATTAATTTTTTTTAAAAATACTTTCTTTTTTTTTACCTCGGATTTTATTATTAATTTTTAATCAATTTATCTGTTTTTCAGGATTCTTTTATTGACGCTGCAGCTCGACCTTCAATATCTGGAAAAAATATTCTCATTGTTGATCCACAGCCTGGTTTAATATCCAAGGTTTTCAAGCACTTTTGGTACATGTACAATTTACAAAAATACGATTATCCGGTAGTAACACAAACTGTAAGTATACGTATTTAATTAATAAATAATAATAAATAAATTGATTAGAGAATTATAATAATAATAATCAAAATTTTATTAAAAGGTACTCAACGACGAACGTTTAAAAGATGCTATCAGAAGTGCTGCTCTTGAACAAGTACAATCAGAAAATATTAGTGAAGAAAAAGCATACTGTCTTGCTGAAAAACGTGCCAAAAATATACTCAAAAACATGGAAAGTCGTATATCAAATTCATTATTTCGTTTAACTGGTTGGGTAATGTTTAAGTTATTATCATTTTTTATAAAATCAGTTGTTGTTCAGCCATATCAACTTGATGTAATCAAGGAAGCCAATAAAAGTGGTATACCACTTGTTTTTTTGCCTCTTCATCGTTCGCATCTTGATTACATTCTCATAAGTTTTTTGCGTCTTACTCACAATATAAGAAATTGTCTCATTGCTGCTGGTGACAATCTTCAGCTTCCATTTTTTGGAAATATATTGAGTGGTCTTGGTGCATTTTATATCAAAAGAAAAATTGATCCAATACCAGGAAAAAAAGATATTTTATATCGTGAAACATTACATACATATGTCATGGAATCATTAAGAGCAGGACACAATTTTGAATTTTTTATTGAAGGGGGAAGAACACGTACTGGTAAACCTTGTATGCCAAAAGGTGGAATATTATCAATAATTGTTGATGCTGTTATTGATGGAACAATTGAAGATGCACTATTAATTCCAGTATCAATTAATTATGAACGTCTTGTTGATGGTAATTTTGTAAAAGAACAATTGGGCCAACCAAAAGCTGTTGAAACTTTTAGTTCAGCTATAAGAGCTATTTGGAAAACATTGAGAGGAAACTATGGTATTGTAAAGATAAATATTTGTGAACCATTTTCCTTAAAAGAAATGATTCAATCATTGGAATTGAAAATAAATCGATCAAGTACATCAAAAATTATGGAAAAAGGCATGACACAAAGAATGTCTACATCATCATTACTTGGAAGTGAAATGATTGATGATGAACACAGATTACTTGTTGATTCATTAGCTCGACATATTGTTTATGATTCATCAAAATCAATGCCAATTATGTCAACAAATATTGTTGCATTTTTATTGTTGAATAAATTTAGATACGGATGTTCACTTGAAAAACTTGTTATGTCATTTGATGAGTTACGTTTGGAATTAGAATCAAAAAATAAAGATTTAGCATTTTGTGGTGAAAATATTGATGTAATAAATCATGCACTGAAAATATTAGGTCCTGGTCTTGTTCAACAAAAACGTCAAAAAGTAACAAATACACTTGGTAATCAAGTTGTAAAAACTCAATTCACAACAACTATTGAACCAATTTCAATACTTCCAAATATTATTGAGCTTGCATATTACAGTAACACAATGACAATGCATTATGTAATGGATAGTATTGTTATTTCAGCTCTGTATGGTGCATTAAAATTACAAATAAATGATCCAAAATTAAGAGCTGAAAATGATATAACTGTTTATCAAAATACTCTTATTGATAAATCCCTTAAACTTTGTGATATTCTCAAGTATGAATTTATTTATTCTCGGCCATGTCAAGATGTAGAACAAATTATCGTTGAAACAATTCAAAATTTAGTTTACTGTGGTATTATTTCTCAAATTGAAGAAGGTCTTTTGGAAGAAGAACGTTGGGGAAGACGGTATGCAAAAAATTTCGATGACAGTTCTGATGAAGAAAATGCAATTAAAAATGCAACAAGAAAGATCAGATTTAAACTTGATTTGGCACCTGAATCAGCAGATAAAATGCAATTTTTACACACAATTTTAAGACCACTCATTGATACATATACCATCAGTGCATTTGCATTGAGAAAACTTGTAGGAAGATCACTTGAGGAAAAAGAATTTATACAGGACATTCTTACTGAAATTAAAACAAATATTGACAGAGGGATCGCTGCTTATGGTAAGATTTTAAAATTACATTGTTATAAAAAAAAAAAATAATAATAATATATTAATTTTTTATAATTTTACTATTTCTAGGTGAAAGTTTAAGCGTCGATCCAATCAAGAATTCATTAAAGTTATTTGAAAAATGGGGTGTTCTCGAATGCTACATACACGAAAATTCCAGGATATATTATCTCAAAGAAGAATATGATAACGACAAAGCTATCAATGATATTTATGAGAGTGTTGAAGTTTTCAAATGGTTACACACAAATAATTAATTATTTTTTTATTTTTTATCTACTACAACTTTCTAATATTAAATACCATGTAAATATCTTATCATATAATAAGTAATTAATACAAAATGCATATGATGATACCAAAAAATGTCACTTGCTAGATACATCTTGATATTATTTGATATTTTTATTAAGAAAAAAATCACTTATATCGAATTTGTTAACGATTAAAAATAAAAGTTAAATTACTTTTTAATTTTGTAAACGAAATAATTGAATTTATTGAAATAATTGCTGTTATAAAATAAAGACAAATTTAATTCTGATAAATAAATAGTTAATTATTTTAATATCTATATGAGCTAGTATTATAATTTAATTAAAAATTTCGAAACAACAACTTCAAGAATTAATTAAATTATCATTAAAATTATCATTCATTCTTATTCGATAATTAACGGCAATGGCGATATAAATTTTGACGGTGTAAATCGATCATAAAAGAATCAGAGAGACCTCTGACGAGTATCGAACATCGAGTTTAACTGCCTAGAAAAATTTGATAGTGTAAATAAAGCGTTTTTTTCGTTCTTTTTTATCCTTTTTAGCTAAAAGTTACTGCGGTGAGTAAAATGTGACAAAAATAATCCATTAAAATCAGTAAATAAACAATAAATAAATTGAAATTTGGGATAAATTATCGATAATTAAAATTGGCTTGATTAATAATAGTCAATACTTTTGTGGAAAAATACATATTAAAAAGAAAATTCCTTTCGCGTATAAGTGATAACCTCAAAATTACAAATATTATTTATGATTTCAGATGGCAGATACAAAAGCCAAAGCTCCAGCCAAGACTGCCAAGGTAGCAACACCAGGCAAATCAACCAGAGGTCAACCTCGTAATTATGATCTCGGTAATGGAGTATATCGTTTCAGCAGAACCCGTATGTACCACAAAAAGGCACTATACAAATTTGTTGGAAAAAAAAATCCAAAGGCTGAAAAGCCAAAAAAACCATTGACAGTTGTTAAATCTATTGGTGGTGAAAAGAATGGAGGAACCCGTACTGTTCGTCTTCTTAAAAGACGTGCCAGTTATCCAACAACTGACCCCATCACTCCTCATCATGGAAAAAAATGTTTCCGTGATCATACTAGATACGTTAGACCATCACTTGTTCCAGGAACAGTATGTATTTTGTTAGCTGGTGTTCACAAAGGCAAACGTGTTGTCTTTTTAAAACCACTTAAAAGTGGACTTCTTTTGGTCACCGGTATGTTTACACATTGTTATTGACAAAAAAAAAAAGAAAACAATAGAGCTATTGTTTATTATGATAATAATAATTAATTATTTTTTTTTTTTTCAAACAGGTCCATTCTTGATCAATGGTTGCCCATTAAGACGAGTTAGCCAAAACTACGTAATTGCAACATCAACAAGAATCCCAATCGATGGCAAAGTTCCAGCTAAACTCGATGATGATTACTTCATTAGAAAACGTGAAAAACGTTTAAAGAAAGAAGAAGGTGATATCTTTGCAACAAAGAAAGAAGCTTATAAAGCATCAGATGAACGTAAAGCTGATCAAAAAGTTGTTGATAAAATTGTAATTGACTCAATCAAAAAACACGCAGACAAAAAAATGTTGTTCACATACTTGTCAGCTATGTTTGGATTACGCAGTAGTCAATATCCTCACAGAATGAAGTTTTAAATTGTGGGTGTTTGATATTGATGTGAATAAAAAAAATAACACTATATAATACTTTGTTGATTGTTTTTTTTTTACTTATAATTAATACTTTCGATTAATAATAGATGAATTATTTAAATTATCATTTGTCTTGATATTCAATGTCCATATTAATTTACAAAAAAAAAAGCAAAATAATTTTGGAGTTTTTAATAATTTATTTATTTAAACCAGAGTATGTTGTTTATGAAATTTCGGATTAAAAAAACGCCAATTTATTTATTCTTAATCAAGATGTAACAGATTTACATTTAATTATTTAGCTTTTTTTTGGAAGCATTTCTTCAAGTTCACCATTCTCTTTCATTTCCTTGACAATATCCAAACCTCCAAGAAGCTCACCATCAAGATATAGTTGTGGATATGTTGGCCAATTGCTGAATTTTTTTAATCCCTCTCTGACATCATTATCTTCAAGAATATCAAATGTCTGATAGTCAATATTGAGACCGTCTAGAATACCAGTAATTGTCCTGGAAAAACCACACCTTGGAGTCTTAGGATTACCTTTCATAAAGAGCATACACTTAGCTTGATTTATCAATTGCTTTAATCTTTCATCACCACTCAATGGTTTGGTCTTTGTCAATGTTGTTTCTATTGGTTGTGTTAAATATTTTTTAAGTTTTTCACCTAGCACAGCTGTATGTGCACCAGTTACTCTGTCAATAACATCTGAACTTTTAACAAATATAATTTCTGGTACTGCTGATACTTGGTACTTAATTGAAAGCTCAGGAACTTCTTCAGCTTCAACTTTGGCAAATTTTATTCCTTTATACGAATCTTTTGTTGATAAATCATCAATAAGTTCATTCATTTGAGTACACTGTTCTGCCCATGGTGCATAAAAATGAATTACTAAAAGATCTTTTGACCTGTTAGTATGAAATAAAATGTTTTATTTAGTCAATTGTAGTTTGTGTTTGTAATAATTTTAATTTAAGTACAACTTACTTCAAAAATGCATCATGGTCACTGGTATTGGCTAATTTTGTTACTGACATGATTGTTGTTAATTGCTATAGAAAAATTAACTTATTATTTTGTTAATAAATATTGTATTTTTTTTTTTTAACGTTTTGGTTTTGGAGTTAGATACTGTTAGATACCACGATCAAGATGTGGGGGCAAGATGGCGTCGATTTTAAGTAATATTTCCACTGCAAAATTTTGCAAAAGGCATACAATAAAAGTTACTTATAGGTTTTTAGTGTATGTGTGTAGTTTTATTATTTTTCAATTGTATTGAATTATCAAACTATATTTTTCGAAAATGACACACAGTAACCCAGCACAGGTGTGAATAATCTATAAAAATAAATGATTAGAAACACGGTTCCTAGAACAATGTAATCAGTGCCTACATGGATATTTACTTTATTCTAACCGACAAATGAAGTTGAAAAAAAAATACTGTGTGGAAATAAATAATTCAATGAGTATATAATTGACAGCTGACTTGAATTCTTGTGAATGTTTTTCCACCAATTATAAAACAACATAAACAGAAAAAAATTATCATCTTGATAAATCCAGTCAGTTAAAAATAAACCAGAAAAATAAAAAAAAAACCACTCCAGAATATATTCAAGTCAACAAGATTAAATTTTTTTCGTGAATCATAAAAGTAAATAACATCTAAATATATTTTCATATTTAATGAAACCAACACATGCAATAATCAGTACATAACATTTCATTGTGTATGAATAATAATTAATAAAATTGCATAATATTATATCAAGATGTTGAACCGTTTTAAATCAGCATTCATTAATGCCGTTAATGGTAGTGAGCTTGGTTTACAAGATAGTAATCATTTAGAAAATGAAGTTTCTGTAGATTATAATAATGTCATTGAAGTTGAAGCTAAGCCATACAGTCGACCAAGTTTTCTAGGTCTAACCCAGGAAGAAACACAGGTAATTAATTATCGTTCAATTGTTCGTAATTTATTTAAAAATAAATAAATAAATACCCATCAATTAATAACTATTGACATCAATTGAAATAAATTAAACAACATCATTTTTATTATTGTCTTTTTGTTTTATTTAATTTTTTTAGGTCAGTGCTGATCACAAAGTAAGGCCTATTATTGTTCCAAGAGATTTGAGTCGTTTGCCATGGTGTGCTGGATATGCAGAATGTATCAATGCTGGAAAATCAGCATGGAATGAAGATCAAGCAGCAGCTACAAGAGGAGATCTTCAGCTACCTGATAGTGATATAACTTTGCCTTATATTATGTTTTCCATATTTGATGGACATGCTGGATACCAAGTTGCCCTCACATCTAGGCTACATCTTCATCGAATTATTTTAGTAATTTTTAAATTATATTTATTTGACTTGTATAGCTAATAATGATGATACATAATATTTATATTATACAAATTATGGTTTTAGGAAAAATTACAAGCTATACCTGGCCATATGTTGCTTAATGATAGTGAAGAAAATTTTATAAATGCCAAAGATTTAGTTACTGGAGCTATTGAATTGGCATACCGACAAATGGATCACATAGTAGAGCATCAAGCTCAAAATGGTGGTGGTGGATGTACAGCAATTACAATATTATTTTTAAATGGTTATCTTTATGCTGCTGGTGCTGGTGATTCAAGAGCTGTCCTCGTTTATGGTGATGATCAACGTGCTATCACAACTGATCATACGCCAGACTCAGAGTCAGATCGTGTACGAGCACTTGGTTCATTGAAAGCAAATGAATTATTAAAATCACATTTTACACCATTAGAATTTAGAAAACGTCCAGTTTCAAAAGAACTAGGTAGTATGGTTTTGTATAGAGAGCCATTTATGACTGGTTGGGCATATAAAATATTGACAAATTTAGATTTACGTATGCCTCTTGTATCTGGGCATGGAAAAAGAAGTCGTGTAATGGGTACCATTGGTGTTACTCGAGGTTTCGGTGATCATGGACTTAAAGCAGCCAATACTGGCCTAAATATAAAACCATTTTTATTATCAAAACCAGAAATACAGTGTATTAAACTTGAAGACTATGAACTTACTGAGAGAGATTGCATTATTATTGCAACTGATGGATTATGGGATGTTGTTTCAGACAAAGATGCAGGTAGTATTCTTAGGAAAATACTTGCACCTGATACACCATCTTTAGAGTATAGGTAAAATAATAAATCAAATAATATTTAACAATAACATCAACAGTATAAAGAAATTGTTTATTAATGTATATTTTTTTCTTTTTTTATTTAATTAGACTGACAATGGCTGCTCAAGAATTAGTACAAGCAGCAAGAGGACGGTTGATTGGAAGAATTTGGCGAGGTAAACCTGAAAACCCAGAAGAAACCGATGATCGATATGTACCAATGGCATCTGTCGATGATATCAGTGTCACTGTTATTCCAATTTATCCATATTTATGTGAACATAAGCAATGGGTAAAAACAAATTTACAAGAAAGAAGATATTCTAATGATGGATCAGTTGCATTGACAAATAATTCTACTTAACATTATTATTATTAATATTATTTCAATTTTTTTTTTTTATTTTTTAATTTAAAAAACAAAGAAATCAGTAAAATCTATCACATTGCCAAATAATTAAATTTTATGAAAATAAAACCAACAGTAAGATATATTGCTTAACAATAATATAAAAATTTTGCATTCAATAGTCTACGAACAAATGTGATTTATAAAAACAAACAAAAAATAATTTTTATTACGGTTTTGCATTCATCCATATACATTCCATTTTACATTTATCAATTTAATATTTTACTTGAGAACCAAAAAATATATTAATGAATGTCTTTTTAGTTTTTTTTTTGGCAGCATAATTATTATTATTTCATAGATGATAATTAATTAAAAATTAATGAATATGGTTTTCATAAGATAAATTAGTTACGTCGGTTAACTTGTAAAGCACGACTATATGATTGATTAAAAATGTAAATATTAAAAATACAAATATGATATTTTATTTTTCAACAATAAGAAATAAAAGTAAATAATTAAAATTGTTTTTATTAAATATTTAAAAAAAAGTAGTATAAAAAAGCACACTAAAATATTGTCTTAGTATACTTGCGTGTAATTAAATGTATTAAAATTTTCAAGATCTATTGAATATCCAATTTATTTGAATGTAATCGATGACGTGAAACAACACGTAATGGAATTTTTGATCCTGCTTTATTGTTACGATGTTCAGTGTGTGAGTTTATTGATTTATTATTAAAATCAAGATTTGATGTTGAATCAAATATTGATTTAGCAGTTATCTTATCATTTTTAAACGACAATTCTAATTCATTTATTATATCTTCAATTATATTTTGTGCTTCAAACATTATTTTTGATTTACTGTCAATTGGGTCATCAAATATTTCACTTACTTTTGCTGATGGATTTTTATATGAGTCAACATCAACCGTTAGAACGTATAATTTTTGATAATTTTGATTATTCGTAGTTATCCAAGTTTTCTATTATTAAATATGAAATATTTTATATTGTTAAAAATTGTTACTCTTTGACTTTTTAATTATTTAAAAATTTATATTATTTATTCTAATATTTAATAATCATTTGGATATTTATGCAATTATTATTTACTCATTTTTTTAGTAAAAAGAAAATTGAATAAATGATATCAAATTGCAGTTTAAATGCACTAAAAAAATATATATTAAAATTGAAAGAAAAATAAGTAAATAAATATATGAAATACGACTTTGATATAGCAGAAAGTTGAACAGAATCAATAGAATTACGTGAATGTTTTCTGATATTTCAAGAGGTTTCCCAACCAGTTGAGTCAAGTCCAATGATATTTGACTGTCTTCCTGATTTCTCAATGTCTCACAATTTAAAGTTGTAGACTCAACGATGGCTTCAGGAACTCTCATGAATTTTTTCCTAATTATTTTTCGAATTATTCCACAAAATATTCTAAATAAAAGTTAAAAGTTAATTAATTAAATATCCCAAACTAAAATAAAATATTATTTTCAACTTACATAATGATAATTGCTATGATGAAATATCCAATTAAATGCCAATCAGTAATTTTAAAAAAAGAAATTGGTAAATTATTGAGCCAGTACTTTGTGACATCATTCCAGGTCTCATCAGATTTACCATAAATTCTAAAATTTAAATCTTCATATATGTGTTGATAAACTAACTGAAGATTTGACAAACTATCCATATTTATTATCAAAAAAAAAAAATAATTAAAACTTTTTAAAACAAAATCAATAGTTTTTCATTATTTCCATTGTAAACTTCCAGATTTTCTTCGTGAAACCTGGGAAAGACGACACACTCGTTTTACAAATTTATTATCAAATCATCAAATAAAATAAAAGTTTTTAAAAGGCTAAAATTTTTATTAATATAAAAAAAAATAATTTGTACAGTTGACTGAGATTTTTATTCAATTTCTAATTGGCTCATTTATTTTTTATATCAAAACATTTTTACAACAAACACAATCGTTACCAAGGCAATGTTTTTTTGACTTTCATTAAAATCTTAAAGTCCAATTAAAATTAAATTGGATCTTATTAAATTAAATCCATTGAATTTAATTTCGTATTCAAAAAAAAAATAGTTTATCAGTGTTGACTGTTTAATTAATTAATAAATTTATTTATTTATTAAATAATTATTGTTAATTTAATTTTTTTTCGTTTTGTATTTACTTATTTTTTTATTGCATAACATTTAAATTTTTCGCGCGCTTTATTTTCGCCGATTTATGGGGTTTCGACTTTGATCTCCCTCTTCCATGATTTTAAGAAATTAATTAATTATTCGGGGCGCTCGCGGCCATTTCAATTCACAGTGCGTCTACATCTCAAGTATCGCGGGTGTCTAATTGTGTCTAATATTGTAGTCCATTTTTATATATATTTTATAGACGAGAATCAACTAAATAAGTATAATAATTTAAATGTTAATATAAAGAAGTGTTTAAAAAGTGTATAAAAAGTTGTATCAAGAATGAAAAAGCCCTCATTATTTTCATAAATGACGATGAATTTGTTTGCTGTTGAAACCTGGTGCTGTGTATCCTGTATCCTATTTACTCGCATCGTATGTAATATTTTATTTTTTTTAATTTTTATTTTTACTAATCCTATTTTAATTTCTTGCTACAAATAATATTCTTTAATTAACTTATGTGTAAAATTATTATTTGTGGTGTGAAGATGGTGCGATTTTTTTTTTTTTTTTCGGAACGTAAAATAAATTAGTAACGCCGTACTACTACATTATTTGTGTTTATTTTTATATTTTTACATTATTATGAATGCGAATCAATGTTTAGAAAACTATCATTAGCTTGAAAAAAGACGATTACGTGCGTAAAACAATATTAATATGATTTTTTTTGTGTTAGTTTTTTTTTTTTTATTCTCTACGGGGTCCACGGACGCCATTCCACGGCCGTTGATTTTTTTTTTTTTTCTCTACGGGGTCCACGGACACTATTCCACGGCCGTTTGTTGTTGAATTTTTTTTTTTTTATTCTCTACGGGGTCCACAGATGCCATTCCACGGCTGTTGGCTATTAAATGATTTTTTTTTTTCTTTCCAATTAACTACGTTAATTATGTTCTATTTTCCTCCCATTCATTCCAATTCTATTTCTAATTAAATCCAAAAATTATTAATTTCTGATTAATTATATGTTTGATTAATTATATCAGTTTTTTTCTTTTGTTGAAAATAATTGCGTTGCGTATGCATGTGTGGCGTCGGTCACATGCACACACCTACACACACGAACTTTTGCATCATTTGTTTTGATACATTTTGTGATGCAAAAGTAAATAAACAAATAAACTACAACATCGTTGAGTGCTTCTAAAATATTTTAGTTGTATACAACAAATACTGAAACTTTTTTTTTTTAATTCTTGATTTAATTAACTGTTTTTACAGTAAATTTTAATTCGATTTTCAACACGTGAGTTACATGGTTATTTGTATATTGAATATTTACAATTTTACTGTTTTTTATATGATGTTTTTTTGTGCAGGTAATTTTAATTAACGGATAAAATTAAAATGAAAATTAATAAAATACGAAATGCTTACAAGGCATAAATTATATACAAATATTATCAGGTGAATAAATTTTCAATAGTTACTGGTTGTAACAAGGCTACTTGACTAGGTCGATATACAATTATTGGAGCTGGCACTGAATGCCAAAAAAAAAAAAGTAAAATAAATAAAAATAAAAGAGATTGACTTACACCCTCAATCGACATAGGGCTTGCCCTCGGTGTGGGCATCATACATCATCGTTAAAAAACTTTTAGATGGTTTCCTGGTTGAAGCATTTACCCCAATATGTTTCAAGCTACCAAAAAATATTTATTTTTATTATTATTATATCATTTTATTGTATTTTATTCTTCGTAATCCCCCATGGCAATCAGTCGTTTTATATTTTGGCAAGTAGCAAAGCCTACATGTCACCTTTTTTTTCTAATTGGTATAAAAACATACTGCAGATCCCCTTTGGCCCTGATAGATAATCATAAGTGGAGTTTAAATTGAAACTCGCTGTTAAATTCTTCCCATGGGATTACAGCAGCTTTCAGCTTTTCTCGGTCGTACATGTCTTCATTTTTTTATCTCAAACACCTGGGTATCTTTATTGCAAATACATGTACACCTATATTTCAATCTTCCACATTAATAAAAAAATAACAAAAAACATGGTGCATCTTTGCAAATAATTTACATGTTTTTTTTTTATTAATTGTGATTATGATGTATTCGTATCGAGTCATTTAAAAACTGGATAATGACAAAGTTATTTGTAAATACGTAGGTCGCATTGAGGGTTTTTTATTTATTTTTTTGTTAACTCGAACAGACTAAATTGAATTAAATGAAAAAAATAGAAATATCTATATCAAAAGTATCTTCAAATGATTGTAATATTATCGAGTATTTATTATTCTAAAAAAGCATTTTAAATTGAAAATTATTTATTTTATTTACCGATGTATATTGTAAATTCAATTCATTAAAATATATATCTCATATGTTAATGTGTTTAAACATGCAATGGCAATTTATATTTTCTAAACATAAACAACTTGTTTAATTTATGGATTTCATTATGCATATAGTTTTCAGCAACAATTGGCTGTGTGTAAATCGTTTATGTCAAGGTAGTTTCACGGTTGATGATACTATTTCCTCTTATGTCTATCTATCACTCGTTTATGAACTTCATACGGTATACACATCTATCTTTACATGATAATACATATAGTGTCGGTATATACAATGTATTTATATATATAGCTTGAGAATAGGACTGAGTATCTATAGATGAAGAAACAATTGATGTATATATTAGTTGCCTAAGTTAGTTACAAGTCCTCGAGATACACAGGACAAACGTATCCTAATTGTCCGGGGAATTGTTTACACATCCACGGTCTTCAGTATTGTCGTTCCTTTACACATTCACGATTCGCATACGATTGTCACCTCATTCATTGTCTACTCATACTGTATATATCAATCTACCTCTCTGATGCTTCTCAACTCGGTCTCTGATGTATTTACACTGTCTTCCAAGTGAATGATCACAAGTTTCTATTTCCTGCTACACACAAGACTCTGAAATACATATCAAACATTTTCATGAAATTATTTAAATATTAAATTATTATTATTAAATATTATTATTACTATTACTATTAAATTTATATGATACTTAAAAATATTTTTGACATCTTTGTCAATTTATTGATACGTAAACGATTACCTTTAACGTCATTCATTCAATATCTTTTTTTTTTTCTTCCATATTTGTGTATAGAATGAGAAATTTCCATTTTAATGGCTATACTAAAAAGATTGAATGAAAAAGCATTTTCCTGCATCGTCATGGAATGTGCTCTCGTATAAAATGCATGTGCAATGAACAATTTTTCTCATTTTGGCCGTTAATGTCTATCGTAAACTCGTGTGTTTGAGAATATCACATATTATATTTAAAAATAAAAATTTTATCTAGAATAATGGTGAAAAAATTTTTTCCATGATTTTTGATAATATATATGATGAAAGATTTTTTTTTTTTAAATTTTCTTGGAGGATAAATGTAGAGGAAAAAAATTACTCGGTATCACAAGATTTTTTGATATTATCAGCTGTAAATTAAAAAAATTTTCTAGAATCATTATTATATTTTTGTAATAATCAAAAAATTTAATCGAACAAACACTCAACTGACAATGATAAATTACTTTTCACTAATCTCTTGTAATGTTGTACACTTGATTTTATGATAACAAAAGTGAGTTGCAATGAAATGTGACATGTGTTATATGTTTCCTTGAAAACGAATTATTAAGTCACCGGGTACCAGTTGATAATTAATCCACACAAATATATATGCCATTTATAAATTCAAAATACACGCATTACTTTACAAATAGCAGGAATAATTTTAGCATTGAATTCTATACATATCATATATATATAAGCATTTCTAGAGTATACTATGCCTAGAGTTTGTCTGTAAGTAAAATCAGAGGCAACAAGGCTGGTATTTTGCCAAATGAAAGCTGAACTGAGAAGTTCATCGGATTGAGGTATAAAATAAGAGCAAGAGGAGATACGAGTATAGTAAGCTAGGGGAGAAAATAGAGGGATTTGTAGATTTAGACCAAAGGAATAGCAAGACCGTGCCTGGCATTCATTGCCCATTCGTGGTGGTTTTGAGCATATCAGTGGCCTCCATTCAGCGAATAAGCATGAGTAGCATGAGTCTTGCCTCTCATGCAAGCTGCTTTGCAGTTAATTAACATTGCACTGAACAACGTTTGTTCATTTCTACATAATATATACATATACAATGTACATGATACTAAACTAAAATTCAAAGTAACTGGTGCACAAGAGACATCAAAATATTTGTATAGAATTAATGTTTTTGTTGTATTTGATTTATTTTTTCTTTTTTTAAATTTGCAAAAATTAACTCAAATTTATTAAAATACATAAGTAACTTTGATATGCGGGTATATTTCTGTTATAATTATTATTCATTTCTGTTTATCAATCATCAATATATAATGCAACAAAAAATGTCTCAAATGAAAACAAGTAAAAAAACAAAACCCAGGTGGTTAGGTTTATACATTTTGTGTGTTGTTGTATACATTGTATATTTGAAGGTAATATAAACTGACATTGTACATGTTGTATACTGTATATACACTGGGTGTTCAAGCAGCTAACAAGCATCTGAGCAAACAAACCCAAGAGCCCCTTGACTTGATGCTTGTCCTCTGCGACTCACTTGCAACGTATCAACATGTTTATGTACAACAGCATAAAGCATCAAAAATATTGAAAATATAAAATTTAAATATGGTAATGATAATTATTACAACTGAATAAGCTTATCTACATAAGCTGTTGTTATTGTGTACAATTTAATTTGTAATCAATACAAACAAATGAGAGAATGATATGATCACAGAGTTTTACCTGGTATTTTTTATTTTTTTTTTATTTTTTTTTATTTGCCCAATTATTGTTATTTATTCCAATGAATTAAGTGATATACATCATCAGTTTATTTTTAACAATTTTAAATCAAAGAGATATTTGATAAATTTAAAATATATATTAAAAAATGATCTAATGCTATATAAAAAAAATAATCATACTGATAAAACATTGCGATATTAATCATCAGCAAGACTGTCATCAGTTGACTCATCTTTTCCGACAATTATGACGCCATATATTATTGATAAAGACTTGATAAGAAACACTCGGGTAGTTGGGTATATAAGTACCAGGCCACATCTCGGTTTTAGCATACAAACAAGTGTTGTGATTCAAGAGTTACAATGTTTTCAAAAAGTTCATTATTAATTTTGACCTTATTGGTCGCAGTCAGTGTTGCATCTTGGTTACCACAAACACATAGTTCTTACTATGGTCCATCAACATATGCTGTTGGTTGTCCTACTAATTCATCAAATAAATCACATCACTTGATTGCTGGTAGTCGATTGCCTGGTGATCGTTTGACTCTTCAGCAGTCTATTGTCAAGACTTCATCATGGGCCCAAATAACTAGTATTGAAAAGAGCTTCAACGTTAGTAAATACGAAAGAATAACTCAAGTTTTAGCTTGTGATCAAAAAGTCAATGGAAATGGTGCATATCCTTCCATTATGAAAGGTGGTCCTGGTAACAGTAATGTCACAATTAAATTCAAAAGTCAGAGAGGTCATGGCATCAACTTTATCGTCTCAATTTACTCCAGAGCTTAAAAAAAATATTTATTATAAAAATTTAATAACATGCTTGACATGAGCATCTAATTATGGAAAATTTAAATATTAAATTTATGCAAACTTGGAAAAAAAAATAATTGAATTGTGTATTTTAATAAGCAAATATTGCGATATAATAAAAGATAATTATTTCTTTATTTCCTCAAATGTGAAAATTATTTTTATTTAGTTAGTAAATATTAACAAGTGTTTTTTTTTTTTTTTTTTTTTTTAATGAATATTAACTGATATCTTATTTTATCTTATTTTTTTGTTGTTCAAATATATAAATTCAGTAATTGAAAATATATCATATGATAAAAAAAAATTCTACTTTTATTATTAGCTTAGTAATAGTTTTATTTTTATTGGTATCCAACTGTTTATAAACTAAAGCGTATTTTTACACTAAAAAAAAACCAACAAGCGTCATCGAATAAATTATTAATATTTGGTCTATATATTGCAACTTGGAATATACCTTGTAACGTTGATAATAATATTTTGTAGCTAAAGGGCGTCTCTTTTAGTTCTAATTTTATTTATAGAATGTTTTAATATAGCCAGGTTTTTTATTTAACTCTTGTATAAAATCAATGAGTTAACGTCGAACAGTTAGGGTATATAGTACTTTTATTTATAAATAAAATAAAATAAAAAAACAACAGTTTTAATAAACAGAATTCTAAAAAAAAAAGAAAAAAACTAATTAATTAATTAAACAGGTCAGCGTCTAGGACATTCTATAAACGAATAATATTGATTTATATTTTTACAAAAATAGAATGTTAGGTATAAAAAATCATTGCACTTAAATTTTTTTAAAAATAAAACAAAACGATAAAAAAAAAATCAATTGACTACAGAAAATTGTAAGAATGTCATCAACTTGGTAACTTGTTATTTTGAGAAAATTCTTGAATAATTGAAGATTGAAAAATTTTGGGTGGGAAAAATTAACACATAAATCGTTGGTTCGCGCGAACATGATGGTACGAACTGTAAAAACTTGGTTTTGTCTATATAACGAAAAAGTTTATCTTCTCGACGATTGGGTAACTCTGTCTTCTCCCGAGGCGCGTACTTTTTCTCGTTCCACAATTTCATCTTTATTTGGACTTTATTCTACCGAATTGTAGGGAGGTGGGTGGGTGGGTGGTAAACGGAAGAACTGAAGAAGATTGGGTTCCACGATGGCAGTGCAAGCAAGGGCCAAGTGAAAAATAATAATAATAATAAAAAAATAAAAAACTTCCACCTACCCAGCCACCGATTTTATTTATTATTATTATTATTTTTTTTTCTTTTGTCAAAATTCAGTAGATGAGAGAAAACTGGGTCAACGTCATACTGTTCTAAAAAGTTGATTGTTCATTGCTCGATTTCTTTATTTCCAAAGTAAATTTTTCTATTATTTATTTTTTTTTTCTATCACAATCATTATTATTGTTATTATTATTATTATTCTATTTTTTATTTGAGTATTTTTCTGTACTTTTTTCAACAAACGTATAATACATATATTCAGATATAAAACGTGCATAGGTTGTACTTTATGAATTGAGTTCTCATTTATATTCACTGTAGAATATACAAGTATACCAAGAAAATGGAAAATTTCAAAGAGGATTTTAATAGTTACAAGTGGTATTTTTATAAAAAAATAATATACTTTATTCATTTTGTTATACATAATATAAAAGTATATACATTTTTTACGGTTCATTTTTATTTGAATAGTTGAAATTCACTTGAATATATTTAATTCATATTGTTTATTTTTTTGTTATTTATTTTTTTGCTTAAGTCAACATGCCACCACCAGTGGTATATCATGAAAAACTTGGCGACATAAGTCAGATAGCATATATATAATAATTAAACCATGAAGCTATCAGACCATCTAGGGTTGCATTGATATCAGATATGACATATGTGCAGTTAGTTCAATAGTTACATGCAACATACTTGTGATTTTATAAAGAGCACGATCCATTGACATTTTCAAAGGTCGACTCATCAAATCGACCGTGAATCTTTGATAAACCTTCTTAAAAGACATATATGATAACGTTTTTTTTTAAAAATAAATTATTCTTGAAAAAAAAAGTCGGGGTTTTGTATTTAAGTAAAAATAAAACGAAATAATTAATTCAAATATCTTGATGATTGAAGGAATCAAAGAGAATTGTCAATAAAATTTTTTACAAAGCAGTTTTTTTTTTTTTTAACATGTTACTAGTAGAAAAGACCGACGCGTCAGTCAGACATAGAGATAGATGGATAGTAGCGTGTTTCATCGATCGCAAACATTAAATATTTAATCACTACCAAGAAAGTTCAATACTCGGACGTGTGGAATAGCATAAGAAAAGTCACGCTCTTGCTTATTATATGTGTATACGTGTATGCTGAACGAAAATAGGAAGAAAAGACGTTTTGGTATATATCAACGTGCTGAATATATATTTAAAAAACAAAAAAAAAAACGCAACTCTGACACCAATTCCCGCGTGGATAGAGCTCTTTATAAATTATTTAGTAAACCAACACATGACCACCCTTATCCCACATTTTACCAACCCTTAGGTCTTTTTTCTCTTTATAAAAAAAATATAAACTCAATTTATTTGATTATTTTAATTTTTTATATATCGTTGATAAATTTATTATCTTTTAATTTTTATATATAATTTTTTAAAATATTTTTTATGGAATATGAATATGATGATTGAGCAGTATGATAAAAAAATTGATTTCTTTTTTTTTTTTTTATATTTAATTAATCATGCATGATATTGAAAAGATTCAATAACCAAAACAGCGTTCATACATTGTTCAAATGGCCGTATATCGACAAAATCACGAATGTTAAAAGGGAAAAAGAGAAGCGAGGCAAAGAGAAAGAGAGTAATGAATTAGGGGGGTAAACGGAAGTGATTGTGGACCCAAGCATGGTACTGGCACATAAATGTATCAGTGTGAAATGTATAATATGCAAATGGGTGGTGGCCTGTTCGCCACCAGTATTCCATAATTTTCCAAATTAAACTGTTTAAATTTTGCAACAGACTATATTGTTGTTATTGTTGTTGTTATAATAGTAGTAGGAGCTGAATATATAAAGTTAACGCAGAACCGTGGTTACTTGACACAGTCAACTGAACAGAGCCACCGTATATATACACATAACAACCGCCGATAGTTGAATATGTATAAAACTGAGTTTTCCAAACAAAGTTTTCATAAATGAGCGTGAAACGGACGCGACAAAATTTCATTTGATCGAGGTAAAATATGATAAGCAAGTTAACCAGTTTTGGGTGATATTTCATTTTACTCTTCGTTGATCAAAATACTCAGTTCGACATGAGTATTTTGATTGAAAATTAAATATAATATTATAGAAATTAAAATTTATGAATGTTATTATATTTCTGTTATTTAAAATTTGATTAATTCAAAAATTTATTGAAAAAAAAATGGCAAAATGAAAAAAAAAAATGTGCATTCATAACAAGCAAGTAGAGTCGATAAACAAGACCGTTGATATGATCTTTCTTGGCTGTGCCCAACCAAAGTGAGTCGGGTTTCTTCCTGCCACTATCTTTCTATTCGGTGTTACACTTTTAAAAGTCTTTTTAGATAACGAGACTTTAATGGCTCAAGGCGATCGACTTTAGTCACACACACTGGCCATCCTCATAGAGTCTCTCTATCCTCATCTACCAAGACTGCAGTGTGTTGGTTTCCCTCAGATTCAAATCACGTAGTTTGAAAACTTTTGGCCGGTTATCGAATTGTCTCTTCCTGATTCCTTTTCGTTTTCTTATATATATATGTATCTTTTTTTTTCTTGCTCTTTATTTCTTTCATCTTTTTTTTTGCAGTTGAATTTTCTTCGACTCGATTCACCACCGTATTCCTCGTTCATTCTAGTTAAACGGTGGAAAAACGGTTGAACACTCTTCTTTCCCGATTTTGTTGCCAGTTTAAAAACGAAACTTTATGTAGACTGTCTATTTTCACTCTAAAAAGTAGAGTATAATATTCAGTACATGTATAAAATTTATATAAAAATGGTGTACATTCTTTTACTCATTTTTTCTTTTTTATCACACTGTGCTGGTGATTAATTTTTGCATTAATAATATTATATGTCGCATTATAAAGGCTATATAGTCGTAACTAATTGTGTCTGTGTATATACTTCTGAAATATTATGAAAAAAATAATGCAAATAAATACATTATTATCAAGTAACGTAAAATGACTTGTCAACTATGTTTATATTTTTTTTTATTATTATATTATATTTCATATAACCCAATACTAAATAATAACGATGATAATACGTTTATTACCTATTTATAATGCGCAATAATAATGATAATCAAATCAATATTGATCATGCATATACAAACTTTATTTTGAATTATTAAAATCAGAAGGTAAAAAAAAATTTTATATAAATTAATAAAATATCATTTACACGATATACAACAAAAAAATAAAATAATTACTATAAACGCGTTATTAACAAAATTAATTATTCAATGACCCATATATTTATTGATTTCAAATATTATATTTTACTCTGATACCGTAAAATATCAAATTAAATTTATTCGAAATAATTAAAAAAAAAATATGAAAATAATGCAGATGTATTTTAATTCAAGATATAATTAAAAATAAAAATTATAAAAAATTTTCTCTCATTATTGCAATGTCGCTGAGGGAATAGAGCAATAGCATCATATGTGCGACTGACGCCAGTATAGGGTCCGGGTCAAAACGACGTGGTGTCTAGTTTTTTTCCTTTTTGTCAAGTAATACTACGGAAGTTGGGATTCGCGGGGGGTTGCTTTTACCGTTGTCAGGTGTATAGTTGTATTTTATACAATAGTATTCGCGCTTGCGCAAGGTCTGGAGGACCGACGCACTGGAGCCGGCAAAAATTCAACTTTGTCGATGAAACGTAGTGCAAAGTAAGGGGAATTTTATGAAACGCGCGCTCCGTTGCTTAGGGAGAGAAGCAAAAGCCCGTCATTCGAAGCCCGCCAACGGAGGTGCGAGCAGCCACGGGACCGGAGCACGTTCGATATTTTTTGTGAATAAACGCGAACTCTTTTTAATGCCGAATTAAACAAATTCCGTTCTCTAAAATATAATAATTAACAAAAAAAAA
>JAPYYR010000100.1:5465-60687 GCA_030523065.1 Aphidius colemani | reverse complement strand
AAACACTTAAACACTTAAAAACTTAAACACTTAAAAACTTAAACACTTAAACACTTAAAAACTTAAACACTTAAACACTTAAAAACTTAAACACTTAAATATATTTTTTCTTATCAACATATTCATATCGTCATTATATTTCAACGAAAAACATCGAAGGCTGCAGCGCTCATTTAATGTAATTCAAATAATTTTTATATTTATACAATTTATTCAAGAAATCCAATTTGATATTAGTTTTTTTTTTTTAAGACTTTTGCAATAATAAATTTTTATTTTAATTGAAATAATTATTTAGTAGTATTGAATAGTTGTAATGTATTTTCCCAGTTGGAGGTAAGAATTTTAATATTTACATGAAATTATAATATTAATTAAATTTTAATTGAGCAAAAACTTGCTACTTGCAAACTTTTAGTGATCAAGTAACATTAAAATTCCAGATGATCTTGAAAATTAGCTACTTTTTTTACACTATTGAGGGAATAAAGTACTGAGCTCTCTTTTTTTTTTGTTTTCTACATTTTAAAATATCTTTTTTTGTCTTTTTTTTTATGAATTGAGTCCTGTAAAATACCGGCTAACTTGTGTGATTAATTTTGATAATGAACTTGAAGCTTCAAAAAGGTATGTTAATTGTTTTGGCACAGATAGTAAAATTTATCTTGTGGATTTTTTGATTTAAATTAAAATTAGTTTAGTAAAAATATGATAAATTTTATCGGTATTTTTATAACCAGTTGGTTGATAAAATAAGGCATAATTTTTGTAGTTGGTTTGTAAGTTGTTTGTATGTTTCCACTAGCCTATGGGCTGATGATTGAAAGAGGAAAGACAGACGTAATAAAAAAAATGGAGAAAGGCAAAATAAGTTTTCTCTATGAAAGATTTACTAGTTCAGGTTTGTGTTGAGACGCCAGGAGTTAAGTGCAATACCAAGTGGGGTCCAACATCTTTCTGTAGCTACAATCGCGTGTTAACCTTCTCTACTGGCGCAGTATGCTTTCGTCCTTAGCGCAAGCAAGATTGCGCAAATCGTGGCGCTTACAATTTCAACCACGTGTCATCATATCAATCTAATATTAAACCCGCCAAAAAAAAAAAGAAAAAAAAAAAAACCCCATTTATTAAATCCACCTGAAAGCTAGAAAAAATTTTCAATTTTTTTATAAATTAACTTTTGACAATAGAAGAAAAGTTAAAATAAAAAAAAAAATACAATTAAATCTGAATAATATTATTGTGAAAATTAAATGGAATAGAAAATTAATAGTGAATTTAAATTACACTGAATTTAAAGTGAAAAAAATAAAATTATAAATTTCATAAAAGTTTTTGGATATTTTATTTTCAACACCATTAGACATTGAGTTAAAAAAAAAAAAACCTATACAGATATATTTCTGGATAATGATTTCAAATTGTTAATCTCAATTTATCAAGTGAAATAGAAAAAAAAAAATTAAATTATCTTTAATCAAGGGTTGACTTGTTAAAGGCATTAGTAAGCAATTTATGCGACCACCCTTACGTCAACTATAAATTTGATTTTTTCAAATTTAACATAATAATTTTTTTAAATTATTTGTTTCACTATTATGAAGTTCAGTGAGACAGGCTCCACCTTCAAGAAGCAATAACAATGCAAAATCATTACTCAGATAGAGTACTTTGATATCACGAAACATTTACATTATAATATATTCAACCGGTACAGTGCCGAGTTTAATCTTCAGATCAGTTAAAAAAAATATCATTTAAAATAAAAATAAAAAAACATATATGAGTTATAATAATAACAGTGAACAATTGACGTTGATAATAAATTTAATAAACGATAATAAAATATTCATCACCAATGAATAAGTTGATTTTATAAAAAGATATTATAAAACTTGAGTGAGATACGATGATTTGTGTTATATTATGTCAAGTCATTTGATGACTTGAAAACTCTTTATAAGTAATTTTTACCTTAATTATGTTTGACCAATGTAAACCAAGTAAAAAAAAACTTGATCGGGTTGTCTCACTTGAGACTAAAAGACAACTTACTGGAAAAATTGATTGAACTTTAATCAAATAAACAGTGGCTTAATTAGGACAATAAAATCCAGGGTGCAAGCACCGCTTTTTTTTCCATCTTTTCCATTTAGTTTTATCCATTATTTTTTTTTTTTTTTTTTCATTAAGTGGTATAGAGAATTAAAAGCCGCACTTGGATATCTTTGTACTTGTTGAGAGCCATAAATGGATCTGGCTGGGTGGTGCGCAAAACGCGTTTATACACACACTCTGATGAACAGTTGATATCGCGTGGGATGTCTGGCCCCTTTTGATAAAAAAAATATTAACAATTTTTTATTTTTTAAATTTTTATAATATTTATTTTTCATCTATATATTAAGCTTTTCGTTAACACGCAAGCAACCAAGTGAGTGGTAATAAAAAAAAAGTTTTATAATAAATTTAAAAAAAAAAAGGTGAAGTGGTTATAATATAACATAAAATGATGTATTATTTGCATAAATACGTGGGTTTAATTTTTCTATTTGAATAATAGAAAATAAAGCGTGGGCATTTGGTACTATTGTTGATTCAATAAACAGTGAGAATTATGTGGGTAGTTTATCTCAAATTTATTTAATAATGAAGACGGAAGTTGTAAGAGAAGAAAAAAAAAAAATTGTCAAAAAATAAATTTTTTATAATAAAAAATTAAATCAGTTAAAGGAAAATTATTATAATATTAAAATGATGAACAAGTGGTATTCTGTGGTCATGTATTTAATTAAAATTTAATTAAAATATGAAAAAATGATGATAATTGTGGTTTTAAAAAATTATAAAAATATTTGTGTTATGAAGATTTTAAATTTATGAATATTTTCCTTTGTTGGGATAATAAAGATATTGTGGATTTGTTATAAAATGATTGGAATTTATTGTGTTGAAAGGAGATGAATTAAAAAATATATTTAATTTAGTGTTGAGATTTTAAAAAAATCAAGTGAATATTTCGCATGAATGGAACAAGGATCATCAAGCCGGAAGTTACTTGTGGATTGAGACAATAGCATGTTAGTTGTTGGTATGAAACGATTATGCAGAGTTGGACTTGCTGCAGTCCTTGCGACGGCACTTTGCGTACTTACGCTTGTTGACATGCCATTGCAGCTACCTGAATCACAAACAGATTCTCCTCCCACGTCTGGTAAATATAATATCAAATATATTTATGTTTATGTAACTTGAAAATTTTTTTTTATTTTTTTTAATTATCTTAAACTTGTTATTATTTTAAATTATTTTTCATGCCTAGAATCACGAGTATATTTTCATGCTAAATTAAATTGTATTTATACTTTTTTTTTTTTTTTCTACCAATTTTAATTCACTTTAATTTGTTTTTTTTATTTTTTTTAATATATATATACCTGGAAAAAATAAATTCGATACGCCCAACAAAATTAGTCACAACTTTAGTTCACAAGATGCCGCATAAAGTATTTAAAGTTTGAAATATTATATCTCACTTGTTGTATATACAAATAAATTGCCAGGTGTATACTCTTATCAAACATTTATTGAAAAAATAATTTAATTTTTAAAATTTATTATTAAAGTTAATTAAAATTATTTGCAATAAAAAAAAGAAGCCAGTATTGAATTTTGTCATTTGATTTATTTTATTTTATTCATTTATTTTTTAACATATGACTTGAGGGAATTGGATCAAATTCCATGGGATTTTTGTTTATCGTTAAACAATACTGTAGGATTTATAACTATAAAAATATAGAAAAATTAAAATGATAAAAAAATCAATGAATTATATAGAAAAAAATTGTTTAATCCACGGGGGCAGATTCATTACCCGTCCGAATAAAGACCTAGCATATATGCGTATATAAATACTACATCCTCATGGGATATCAGAGGTAAAAACAACGTAAATATAATCAAAGAGATCGTGAGTTTTTCATCAAACGCATAAATCTTTGGTTGCCTCTGAAGTTGGAAGAAGGGATTCAGCAACTTCGTTAGCTACATATAATTTACGAAGGAACTCGTATAGTTTATTCGAGTTAACCAGATGACATTGCCTCCTTCCTCTCTCCCTCAATTTTTTTAAATTTATTTATGTATATTTATTTTTCTTCTTATTAATATTTTTTATATATTTATATATTCATTTTTAAATTTTACGATTGATAAATATATGTATTTATAATATTAGAAAAATTTACTTTAAAAAAAAATTGATTTATTGGTTTAATGTATAATTTTTTTCATAATAATATTCAAGATCATCAATAAAATTCAGTTGCTTATTAAGATTCTTGATGCATTTGCTTCATCGTGAGAGTTATACTAAGCTGAGAAAGACGGGATGCACTAACGATTACGATTGATGTCTCGCATAATTGAGACGTGTGATTCAAGTGTCATCGACTTTATATTCCAACTCTTTATCATTTTTATTTTTTTCATATATTTATTACTTGAAATACATTTATTTTCCAACAGCTGGGTATAGACACATATGATTGATTGTTATATGAAAAATTACCTCTCATCTTGAAAACAATATACGATATATAAAAGTCATCTAAAAGTCATTCAATATCACTCATGTTTTTAATGTCATATTAATAATAAAAAAGTATTTGAAACTTTGATTTTTAATATGTAGCTTTTTTATTATATTTTTTCCACTATGATAAAATTGATATTTATTTATTATTTTTACTTTTACGATTATACGAGATGTGAGAAATCCATTTGGCAAAGTTGTAACGCCTTTTTTTTTTAAGTATATTTTCATACACCTTGAAAAATAACATTGAACGTTCACGAGGTCAACGAGAGGTTTACGATCACTCATTCCCCGACGATTTGATCTAACGTACATTTAAATTTTTTTTTTTACCGGAAGCATATATGTACTTACTTTATATGTACAAAGAGATAGAAAATAGCATCAGGTCAATGCTGACTCACGGTTTGCAAATAAGACAAATATATATTTTTTTTCTGAGGTTGTACATGAATCTTTTTACTCGACAGCATACAGATATATATTTTGTGTTAACTTGATCCCGGAAGTTGCCTTTAAAGCTCAAATATCAATGTATTTTTCATACTAAATTATGAAATTAAATTTTAAAAATTATTTAAATTAATTTAACAATACCAATGACTTAAACATTGGCCATTCGAGTAACAATTTAAAACCAATAAATGAGTAAATAAATAACAACAAAAACTAAAAAGATTTAATTCCCTTAAATTTACTTATCGATTAAAAAAATTATTAAAAAAAAAAAAAAAACTGATAAAAATATTTATTTACTCATTAACAAATACATAATTTATTATTTTATAAAAAAAAAAAAAAGCTGTAATTATAATAACCAGTCAGACATAATAATGTATCGATGATGTTTCATAATAATTTATCCATCTGAAACCATAATTTTCATGTCACAATATAACGGTAAAATCACACGGAGAAAAAAAAATAAAATAAAATTATTATATATATTTTAAATTAAATATTTATAAAAGATAGAATTTTTTTTTTCTTCAATCAGGTATTGAGCCTCCAGGCACAAGAAGTATCGTAGCATATTCATGGGCACGTAGATTGGCACTGGATTATCGTCCCTCACATGAATGTACATTTAATGGATCAATATCAGAATCATCAACAAATAAATTGAATTCTGTACATGAAAGTTGGACCGAAACAATATCAAATAATTTATTTCTATTCAGTGGTTACTTGGATATCAGAGTTACTGGTTATCCAAGTGTCAGAGTGATTGGCGTTAAACGAGAACCCATGACATCTGGAATTCTTTTTTGCACAATTTGGTAAGTCTGATTAAATCAGTACAATTATTTTAACTCGACTCTAGTTGGCACATTTATACATAGTTCATTTATTTTCAACAATTCAGTATATTTATTTTATATACTGAATTTTACTTGATAATCTGATTGAATCAGTATGGTTCATGTGTAAAATAATGGAGGTCCTTCTGTTGAAAGACACAAATACGACAAAGCTGATGTATACTAGATTCAAGTGAGGATAATGAGGCGCATATATTTTGTCCACCACTGGGTATTATTCACTCGGAAAATATAAACATTAAATAACTTTACCTGCGGTTTTGTGTTTGCATGAAGATTCATCGTTCCAAAAAAAAAAAAACAAATAAAAACTAAAATAATAATAAAAATAAATATATTGCTTTTGATAAAAAAGAGGAAAAAAAAATGAATGATTTTACTTTTTTATTGTTCTGTCTTTTTGTTTGACTACTAAGCGTAAGGGATAATTGGCTTGTATCATGGTACCTCCTCTATATGCCTGTCTCAAATGACTTTTTAATGTTTGAAACTAACATTTGCCATTGGAATCGGTTTTGCCGCGCGGTAAATTAAAGGCTTACTTGGTGGTCGAAGGTGTCTTTCTTTGGTATAATACTATTTCCTTACTGTCTTGTCGTGAATATTATTTTTTTTACTCTTTATTTAACAAAAATAATTGCATTCTTTCTTGTCTCTTGACTGGTATAGATATTCTTTGAAAAATATTTCAACAACAATTTACAATGAAAATTTTATTGTATAAATATCATTAATGCACTATGTGTGGTATAAAAATGAATGAAAAAAATATATATACCATGTTACACACAGTTGAACAATGTTCTATTTTCTATAATGTATCAAAAAAATATTCACGTACAATTGGCCTGGTAAGTTTTATGTTTTTTTTATTTATTGTTCTTGTTGTTTGTCTTGTCATTATTTCACTCCACAATAAAAATTAACTGACATTAAAATAACACTGTTTTCATAATTGAAAATACAAGTTTATTATTTTTTTTCATTTAATTTTACAGGCAAAAAGATCATGATGGAATACATTCTTACAGTATGGAAGCAATAATATCAGACATTTGGTTGGATGAATGGACAACAACGTCAATTGGTTACACTGGTATACTTATAACTTGTCCACTTCCAGATCATGCAACACATCCATCACATGTATATATTGGTACAACATCATGCTATAAAAATCCTAGTCATAGTTTAATAGTCAAACAGCCCCTGAATATACAAAATAAAATTGATTTCACATTATGTGTAAAAGGTCTTGATTTCGATAAAGATATTAGTCAAAAAATCATAGCATTTATTGAGCTGTCACGTATACTCGGTGCAGGTATGATTTATATTTATGTTTTTAATATTCATAATAATGTTAAAAAAGTATTAAATTATTATGAAAAAACAAATATTATTAAATGGTTTAATATTAGTTTACCTGGTAATTTGCCTAATGATAAAATTAATAGAAGAAAATTATTCAATAAAAATATATGGATCAAAAGAAGAATGGAATTAATACCATATAATCATTGTTTTTATGATAATATTTATCAATCAAATTATATTATACCAATTGATATTGATGAGATGATAATACCAGTTGGCACTATTAATTGGTCACAACTTATTATTAATGAAAAAAAAAAATTAGGTAAATCATTCAATGATTATGCATCATATGCTGTGAGAAATGTATTCTTTTTTCCAGAATTAAAAAAGATAACTTATAATAATAATAGTAGTAACAATAATAATAAAACAAATAAATTTAAAAGTGATGATGACGTTGCTATTGTTGTTGATAATAATAGTAATGATGAAAAGAATGATGATGATAATATTGAATATCTCAATTATCTTGAAATTTTAAGAACATCAATTGTATCACCTGAAGGTGATTCAGTTAAAAGTTTTATTTCAACTAAACGCACACTCACTGTTCACAATCACTATGCACTTATGACTTTAAATCCATCAACAAGACGTGCACATCACTTTGATCCTGGTGATGTATTGAAGCATCATTATAGAAAGTGTGATGGTGAACATTTTGATTGTAATCTTATGATGAATGATGTTACAATTGATGAGTCAATATTACGATACGCTGAAATACTTAAAACAAAAGTCAAAAATGCCTTATTTAATATTAATGCTTTAATAGATTAAATTTATTTGTTTGTAAATAAAAATCTTAATGTGTATGTAAATTATTTTTAATTAAATTCTTTGTATTATTTTTTTAATTATTTATGTATATTCTATTATTATTTGCATTAAATGAATTAATATAAATGCATTATGATAATATCTTGGCGAAGATTTCAACCAGTGTATTGCAATGTCATGATGAGATATTTTATAACAAAACAATGACAAATTGGACGATGTTTGCTGTTAGATGCTACATTTAATTGTATTAAAATTGTAATGTACATAAAGAAGAGAATTATATAAAGTCAACAGTCAATAAAATTATGATTTTATTTATAAATTTTCACTGTAAAAATTGTTTTTATTTCATACTGTAGAGCAATCCAATGCTTTTTACAACTGTGAATATTTTTTATAATATATTTTATCGCATAAATAATTTCGATAAGTAATAAATTGATTAGAAAATTTTTAAATACAGAAAAATTAAATCTTGTCCTTGAATAATAATTTCCCTATGTTTTTTTTTAAATATTAAATTTATTTTTCTTCATATCATTATCACGTGTGACACGCAATAAAAAAAAAATCAGGTCACAGAGTTATATTGTCATTAAAGTACAATCAAAGTGAATTTATACAGAATCTAAAATTGGCTAGAATACAATGGCTTGCTATTTGGATGTACGCCAAAAATAAATAAAAAAAAAATGATAAAAATAAGCTCCGTAAAGACAAATCAGAAAAAAAAAAAAAAAAACCAACAACATGGGTGCTAAAAGAGTTGTAGGAAATTGTAAGTTATTATATACGAGATGATTCTGCTTGAAGATACTCGAGGCGTAGGGGTAGGTCAGCTTTGGTTCATATCAACAAGACACCCTTTTTGTTTTATTCATTATTTTTTTTCATTTTCAATGTATGGCAGAAGGTCCTGGAAGTTATTTCAATTTTGTGTTGTGGTGTAAAATGAATTCGGGTCGAAGTAGCAGACATGCGCTATAAAAATTTTCATCAACTACCCTCTGGTTAAAGCACGTGGACCGACAGTCTCTCCGACGCGTTTGTCTGGAAAGCTCAATAAATACATCAAATAATAAATTAAGTAAATTTAATTGAATAAAAAAAATTAGAAAAATAAATAAACAAATAGAAATTATCAAATTAAGTAAACAGACGAATGAAAATAAATTTTTAATTCGAATTTTAGTTTTATTTTTTAGTGTTATTACGGTGAATTAATTGACAACCACAAAAAAACAATGACATGTTATTCAATCAGGCGCAAAAAACTCATTTTAATGGCTCATTGAAGCGACAAATTTGAAATTAATTAATTTATAAAATTAAACATAGCGTAAATGTTGGTTTTTTAATTTTTTTTTGTGATAGAAAATGTTGGATCTCGTTGATGTACAACCAAGGCACGGCTCACTGAATGACGTAAAAAAAAATCAACTTTAATTATTGTGTAGTGAAAAAATGTAGACATTGTTGTGATAAAAAATTTTAATTATATTATAAAAATACAAATTAAAAAAAAATGAAATTATTTCAATTGTTAATGTTCCATTGAGTGCCAAGATATGAAAGTACTCAATAAAGATCAAAAGAATAACATGAAACACAGTAGTTCCTGGCCGGAACGAGCAGTAACAGTTAAATTACAAGTTGATTCAGTATCTCGTGCTTATAAAATACTCCAAGAAGAACCACATCGTATATTGACATCGGAAAATGATATTCATAAACTTGAAAAACTTGTTTCAGCCACAAAAACAAATAACATTAAATTTAATATTTTATCAAATAACGAATTTGATAATATTAAAAAAAATTCAGTAAAATCATTAAATCAAAATATTGAATTTACAGATAATTTTTCCAAAATTAATAATTCAAATTTAGCAATAACCAATGATTTATTGGCTCCAACAAAACCAGTTACACCATTGATTGAAAATACATGCTCAACTGATGGATTTATAAATGAAAAAAATATAATTGTATCAGTGAATATTGAAAATAGTGTTGCTTTAGAAAAAAATATATCTACAAATTTAAACGACAGTACAAAGCCACCAGTTATTAAAATTATTGATTATGATGATGCTGGTACATCAAATAATTGGGAAAGTAGACACGCATGTGCAAAGTGTAAATCAGATAGTTATCTTGAATTACAAGTTGATCCATTTCGTACACCAATTGAATTGCCAAAGAATAAAAAAAATTATGTTGAAAGTGGTACATTTACAGATCGTCGTTACAGATCAAGATCAACGACATATGATTTTCGTCCAGGACTTGATAAAACATTTGGTAGAAGAACAAAAAGTTTTGGTGGTGAATTTAGAGATAGAATTGATACACATGAGTTATTACCATTATCAAGACCGACAATTGATCACAGAAAAGAAATAACACTTAGAAGACATTATTATCCAGAGGGTGGTTGGGGTTATATCATTGTAACTTGTTCAGCACTTGTACATTTCATTGGAATTGGCTTACAACTTGCAGCACCAGGAACATTTCATATTTCAGCCGAATTAAAATTTCATCATCCACCTCTTCATTCAGCAGGTAAAAATAATAATAAATATTTAACAAAAGTTTAAATTTTCTGTTAAGAAAATATTTGTTTTATGATATGCAATTGATTTTCAAGTAGCTATGATCTATTAATAGCAAAGTAGTTAAAAACTTTTTTTTTTTTTTCTATTTTGAATAATTTAGAGGTCTTAAAGTCACGCAACGTTGTGGAAAATTAAATATATATATAACATGTTTCACGATAAACTTGTAGATACGAATTTATTAATAATTTTGACTTATATAGATGATGTGGTTCAAATTACGTGGGTATATATTGACACGCTTGGGGATACACTCAACTTACCATATTCCCAATATGATATTGACCGTAAACTAATATAAACTATGATAACTCGATATTACAAGATGCATATATTTATGTATTTAGAAATAACTGAAAAACAATATAATAATTTATTCGATAGTAGAGTTGCAAAATTCGTCCTTTAAATTTCGACTTTCTCTCCATTAGCTCCTTGATGACCAAAAATAATTTCTAGAATATTTAATGAACATTTCTAGAAACTATTTCCCGAATGATTTAGACCTTTTTGTCTATTTCAAATAACCTTAAAAAATTCTGAAATTACATTTATGATCTCAGTTACAAAATAAGAATAATTAAAAGTGGTAGCCTTCAACGTCTGCGCCTGGAGAAAAATTCAAAGTCGAGAAAATTAGAAGATCCTTGGATCCATCCCTTTTTCTACCTTTAGATTAGATTAGTTATTTATTTTTTATCATTAGTTTTAGGTAAATAACTTTTTTGTAAAAATAAAACAAAAAAATTTAAAAATAATATTGCTGTTGTCGTTTAGAATAAATGCAACGAATTTCTTGATGCTAAATAACACATGCAAATAATCTAAATGAATAGTTTAAATGAAATCGTATAAAAACGTTCGTAGTATACTAAATACCAAGTACTTTCGATTTAGTTAGAAATTTCTTGTCGTTTAATAGTGCCACACGTACAACAAATTATTTCATGGACAGAATATATAATAATCAACATATTCGTAATGCAATTTAATGTTATGACTTTCATTGTTCAATTGAACGTATTGAATTAAATTACCTTCATTGTTTTCTTCAGTATTAAACAAACCATTGCTAGGATTCGAAATAATCCTCGAGTGAACAAAAAAAAAAAAAACAAAGAAAAATCATTTCTTTACAATTTAATTAATAAAAATACTTAACACTTGTTATTTGTAATTTTCACGTGGAAAATAATAATATTAAATTAAATAATATTAGCCGAATTTAAAAAAGAAAAAAAAAAATATTTAAATATATTGGAAAAAGTTTATTATCAAGTTTTGTGACTACAAGTTTTTCCTTTGCAAATTTTTATCTTTTGTGATAGTTTTTTTTTTTCCTTCACCTTTTTTTGATACATTTTTTTTTTATTTTTTCTTTAACCAAAGTAAAGAAAAGTGTTTGGTATGTGACAGCTGACTAGATAAAAAAAAAGTTTTGTTATTCAAGTACGAGTCAAGTATAGTCAAAATGAAAATCGAGACGACACCAAACTTATGTCCTGAGGGACACAAAAGACGTAATTCGTACATTGCTGCAGTGGAAAAAAATAATATATACCTTGAACCATGTGAAATAGTACGACGAAAAAGTGTTGATTTTAAATGGAACGTGCAAAAAAAAAAATTAACAAAAAATTTAATGAATAATGAATTTGAAATATCATCAGAGTGTTCTTCATCATCAAAAAAAGACTGTCGTAGTCTAACTAGAACTCCATCTTCATCAAGTAGATCATCATCATTTATTCCTGAGGCAGAATTATCGGAAATTTATCTTCCATATTCGAGGGAAAAACATTATACCGATAATAATGAAAGTAAAAATTTTACAGATAGAAATGACCCATTAAATTTGACAAAATTTTCATCATCCAGCTTGTCTATAAAGCGAAATGATTCAGGTTATTCCATATCAACATATCAAAGTATCCTTGCTCCATCTTCGAATATACATTCCGCTGAAACATTACAAAATTTGTCATATAATAATTCAAACAACGATAACAATTATAATAAAATTGATAAACGTAGAAACTCTGATCAAACATACTCAAGATATAATCACAATCGACAACGTAGATTATCTGATCAATCATTCATAAAGTTTAATAATTATCATGAAAATAATAAAGCTCAAATGAAATTCATTTCAAAAAATAATAATACGAAAATAAGTAAAGAAAATATTGATTTAATACGTCGAGATTCAGAAACGAGTATTAAAAGTTCAAGAAAAGATAGTGCTTGTCAAATAACACCAAAAATTATGAGAAGAAGATTTTCTGAGCAATTAATACTAGAGGGTGGATTAAGATCTGAAGCAGAATTTGAAGATTTAATTGAACAAGATACTGAAGAATCATTTACAGCAACAAATGCAAGGAAAAAAGTTACACTTAAACGACATTATTATCCAGAAGGCAACTGGGGATATGTTGTTTTAATTGTTGCAATTATAGTACAATTACTTTGTCATGGTTTACAATTGGGATTTGGAGTTTTAATGACACCAACAATAAACAAATATCATGTATCAACAGTGGATACAGGTAATAAATATTTAAAATTATTTATATTTAATTTTTAATGTCAAAAATAATCCAAAAATATTCACGAAAATTTAATGTAATTAATTGAATTAAGACATGTTATAGATATGTGAGTTCATAACACAGCTAATAAAATAAATTAATAAAAATGACCACAAATATAAAGTGAAAAAAAATAAAATGAAAATATACTTGTCCATTTGTGGATTATTAAAAAAAATATCATAAAAAATAATATTGATGAATGGAAATTTAGAGCTTGTGTTGTTTTATTTTTTTTGTTCAGTATCACTAAATTGCTCTCTAAATCTCGTGTCATTGCCAAGACTTTGCATAAAATGTTTAATATCCGGGCAAGGATATACAGTAAAAAAATAAACAAAAAAAATAATAAAAATATAAAAAACAGGTAGTATAGGTATGATCATTTCATTTCTCCATATCTGTGACAAGAAACGTTTATTATACCAAAAAACATCAAGCACAAAACACATAAAAATAAAAACACTTTACCCCCTGGCTAGCACCATTAATCACTAGACAAACAAGGAAGAATGAAAAAAAAAAAAAAAAAAAAACCAATAAATAAATCTGTTCATGGAAAATGTTTTATGTTTATTAATTGTATTTTTAAAATTTTAACTCAAAATAGCTGATTTTAAACATAAACTCATATGCCTTTTGTAATTGTAAATAAAAATTTGGATTTATATGTTTTTTTTTACAAGTTAAATAGTCAAATATTTAGATGCAAGTCTGACTTAAAATATTTCATACTACTTGGCATTTATTTCAAACTTCACAGTGGTAATTATTTTGAAAAACAAAGATTGTAGCCCGAGTTTTAAAAAATTGACTGGGTCGTTCAACAATAACTCTTGTTTCTCTTATATTTATATTAGACAAATAAAAAGAATTGATCTCATTGATACAGAAATTAAGTAGCACATGTTACACGTTGAATTAATAAATATGTCAAAAAATACCTATTAAAAATAAAACACCGCATATTTATCAATCCAATTGACAGAAAATTATTAATCAATTTCAACTTATAAAAATGACTTGGCTTATACAATTCTCTCGAAAATAAAATACTCAAGGCTACAAGTTGGTTAAATTTTTTTATCAATTCATTAAAATATTATTACGACTTATCTCATAATAATTTTTAAATATTAAGTTTTCTCTTTTCAAGTGTAAATACTTAGTAGCTGTTGTAGGTTTATTTGAGTTAAATTAATCAACACAGATGCCCTCAATTTGTCCATATTTTTATGTTAAAAGCATCGATAAAAATACTTTGGAAAATTACTTGAGTTTATGTCTTGAAGAAAATCAAAAAGTCTACTAAACAGCCAATCTTAATATTAAAAAATTAAGCTTATATGTTAACCTGATTTTCCATAGCCTTGACCTAAAAACAGGCAGTCAAATGTAGTAGTGTAATTCATTCACACCATGTTTCAAATTATAAACATTTTAAAATCAAATAATATTTTTAGAAAGAATGTCATTGTGGCAAAGACATCTGTGAATATTTTAATCAAATATAATAAACAAATTTTTTTTATTTCTGTTTTTAAAAACGACTTTTTGATATTTGTTGGTAGAAAAAATGAGAATCAATTTTAACTTCTTGGTATTGCTACTTGTAATGGACTATTGGCATCCGGTATTTCTTGCAAATATATATACTGGCACTTAAATGTTTCACTTGACGTATTTATTATCGAGACAGACCTCGCCCCATAATGATAATGATCGTAAAGTGCAAAAGTATTTGAAAAAAAAATATAGAACGTATATAATCAAGTAAGTCTGGCATTAATGCCTGAAGCTTGAGTTGAAAATAATTTTCATAGCTTTTCTACTTCAAATTATTAAATACTAATTTGAAATAAAAAATCATAAGCGAAGATTTATGAACTATAATATATCATACTGATAATAGAGAAATATTTGTTTTGTACATATAATATATCAGTGGGAAATCGATTGAGACACGAGGTGTTTTTTTTTCCCTGTGACCGAGCTACTGTTGGTACACCAACTCCTTGACTACTTAAAGCTTTACTGTTTCTACCTTGTCGACTTGGAGTAAAATGTTGAATAAAGTTTCGTACTTACTGCCGCCTTGATAACTTTAAACAATAATGAAATTTAATGCACGTACCTGATGTACTTTCCAAAAATTCATGCAGATAATTTGTAATTTTTTAGTTGAATACAAACATTTTGATATATTTTTCTTTTAAGAATGATGTGTATTTATTTTATGATAAAACGAAAATTATTTCATTTTATTTGCATAACAAGAATGTGCATTGCTTTCACGTGGTTGAAATTGAACAACCTTGGCTATTCACGTGATTAAATACTGATATGATTGAAGTTGATTTTATGATGTAGAAAAAAAAACGTTTTCAATTATTGAGATATATTATGAGTTGCCTTAAAAATTTTGACATGAGTCAATAGTTTTTTTTTTTTTACTGAAATAAAAATGTAAACAGAACAAATACTATTTTTATCAAAATTTCGATCACACATGTATGTTATTTTTCATCAAAAACGTATGAATGTCATGACATTTGGTGTATATGATCTTGAAAATTTATGAATATTCAAATATGCATAATTGACTTTGTAAATTTTATTGAATTTAACATTTGATTAACTTGTCTCAATTTATTTGTACAAGTGTAAAAATAATCATTAAATAATTATATTCATACGTGAAACGATGAGCGTAGTCTATAAATTGGTAGTGAAAATTCTATAAAACAAGAGTCCAGATTAATAAGCAGGCTTTGCTAGAGGTGAAATAAGTAACACGATTGATTCGTGTGTAGATGGAATGAAAAAAGTTTAAATTATTTACACAAAAAAGAGGTTGATATTTTTTCTTCCTATTATCATTTTATAGAAAATTTAACTCAGTGAAACAAAGATACCTATAAATAAATACTGAAACAATTAGTAATGCTAGTTATAACATAAATAAAAATGTGGAAAATAATTGTTATTGTGAGCATTATTTCACAGTGTACAAATGCCAGATATTTTGACAAAAAAAGTAAGTACAATGCATCACAAGTTCGAGGTAAATAAAAACATACAGTAGCTAATAAAGATATATACTTTTTTCAGAGAATGAAACCATTAATACTGTTTGTCCATCTGAAGGAGCTTTTGAAATAGAAAAAGAGTGTAGTAAATATATGCTGTGTACGCAAAATCGCGAAACAGGCGACATCGAACATACAATAAAAGATTGTCGTGATGGATTAGTATTTTCAAAGTATCGAAAAAATTTATGTGTTAAACCAAGCACATCTCAACGACCAGAATGCATGGATAGTGACAAAATAAATACATTAAATGACGAATTACCAATATGTGAGAAACAAGGGTTAATAAAAAATAATAATGACTGTGAATCTTATTATTTATGTACGACAGATACTAAAAAATCGTGGATAGTAGTAGGTCCATACAAATGTCCAAATAACACAGTCTTTGAACCTCAACGTAAAATATGTGTATCTCGTTCAGCAACAACTCGTGAAGAATGTAGAATTAAGGAAGAAATAACAACAAATTCTCCCAACTTATTGACCACCGAAACGAATCAAACATCACAACTCTCAACTGATGAAGTGAGCGATATTGAAAGATCTGAAAAAAACAAACCGGAAGAGAAACCAGAACAAAGTGAACCAGGATCAGATAGTGGGAATCCGTCTGAATTTAACACAATTGAAAGCGCAACGAATAAACCTGAAAATATCGAACCACCTGCAGCTGAAAACGTTCCAAGTCAGGTTGAACCTGGACAGACTCAACCATCTATATCAGAAAATCCATCCAGCCCCGCTGAACCATCAGTAAAGAGTCGATCTGAAGAATCTGAATTGTCAGTAATTGAAAATACAACAAACCCAGCAGATTCTGAAGGAGCTCATCCATCTGTTTCTGATAATACACCGGACCCAAACTTCTCAGAAGATAGAAATCTATCAGAGGAATCTGTAAAGCCTGTAGCAGATAATCCACCCAGCCCCGGTGATTATAAAAAACCTGAAACATCTATAATAGAAAATACACCTAGTCCAGACGTCTCTTCAGATGAGCATGAATCAGGAGAAGCTCAGCCATCTGCTACAGAAAATACACCCAGCCCAGCTGAATCTAAAGAAGCTGAACCTCCTGTTTTAGAAAATTTACCAACTGCGACTGAACCATCTACAAAAAGTCAATCTCAAGAAATTCAATCATCTGAATCTGAAAATACACCGAGTCCAACTGAATCTAAAGAAAGTGCAGACTCCATATCTGAAAATACACCCAATCCACACGTTTTAACAGATAAAAATCTATCCGAAGAATCTGAACGACCTGTATCTGAAAATACACCTAGCCCGGACGTATTGTCAGAAGAGCATGAATCTGAAGAAGCTCAACCATCTGTTGCAGAAAATTCGCCAAGCTCAGCTGAAGCACCTGAAAAAAATCAATCTCAAGAATTCGAATCGTCTATACCTGAGAATACACCAAGTTCAGCTGAAACCAAAGAATCTCAGCAATCGGCTTCAGAAAATACACCCAGCCCAGGTGTCCCATCAGATGAGCATAAATATGAAGAAGTTCAGCCAACTGTATCTGAAAATAAATCAAGCGAAAACTTTTCCGTAGATGAAAATAAAACTGAAAAAACTGAGACGTTTGTATCTGAAGAAACACCAAGCTCACAAGCCACATCCGATAAAGATGAAACATCTAAAGTAGAAAATACTACAAATCCAAACATCGCAACAGACAAAGATCAATCAGAGGAGTCTGAAAGGTCGATAACTGAAAATTCACCAAGTTCATCTGATTCTCTAGAACCTGAACCACCTTTAATAGAAAATACACCCAGCGCAAACGAGCATGAATCTGAAGAAGCTCAAACATCTACACAAGATAATACACCAAGCATAGCAGAATCTGTAAATACACCTAGCCCAAACATCTCAGCAGAGGACAATGAGTCTGGAGAGCATCAAACAACTGTAATAGAAAATACACCCAGTCCAGACGTTTTATTAGATGACAAAGAATCTGAAGATACTCAGCCATCGACGTCTGGGAACACCTCAAGCTCAATTGAATCTGTAGAAACTCAATCACCTTTGAAAGAAAATACACCTAGTCTAGATAACTCACCTAGTGAGCTTGAATCTAAAGAAGCTGAATTTGAGGGAACTGAACCTTCTGTTGTAGAAAATCCACCTTCTGCAACTGAACCGTCTGCGAAAAATCAATCTGAGGAAACTGAATCATCTTTATCCGAAAATATACCGGGCTCAGCTGGATCTGGAGAAACTGCAGAATACGTAACTCAAAATACCAATTCAAATGTTATGACAGACGGATATCAATCTGAAGAATCTAAATCTCCTGTATCTGAAAATACACTCAGCTCAGCGGATTCTGAAGAAGATCAACCATCTGTATCAGAAAGTACATCAAGCCCGTCTGGATCTGAGGAAGTTCAACCATCTGTGCCTGAAATTACACCAAACCAAGGCGTCACATCAAATGAACAACAATCTGAAGAAGGTCAGCCACCTGCATCTGAAAATACAGCAAGCCCGGTTGAATCAGCAGAAACTCAACCATCTGTGATAGAGAATACATCTAGCACAGACGTATTATCAAGTGAAGAAGAATCTGAAGAAGCTCAACCAACCGTATCTGATAGTACACCAAGTCCAGCAGAATCTAAAGAAAATGAATCTCCTGTTTTAGAAAGTTCACCAACTGCAACTGAACCGTCTGCTAAAAATCAATCAGAAGAATCTGAATCGTCTCCCTCTGAGAATACACCAAGCCCAGCTGGATCTGGAGAACCTCAGCAACCTGCTATAGAAAATACACCAAACCCAGACGTGTCATTAGATTCGCAGAACTCTCAAGAAGCTCAACCAACTGCATCTGAAAATACAGCAAGCCCAGTTGAATCAGTAGAAACTCAAACATCTCCTACAGAAAATACACCTAGCCCAGACGTATTATCAGGTGAAGAAGAATCTGAAGAAGCTCAACCAACCGTATCTGATAGTACACCAAGTCCAGCAGAATCTAAAGAAAATGAATCTCCTGTTTTAGAAAATTCACCAAGTCCAGCTGAATCTAAAGAAGATGAATCTCCTGTACTAGAAAGTTCACCAACTGCAACTGAACCGTCTGCTAAAAATCAATCAGAAGAATCTGAATCGTCTCCCTCTGAGAATACACCAAACCCAGACGTGTCATTAGATTCGCAGAACTCTCAAGAAGCTCAACCAACTGCATCTGAAAATACAGCAAGCCCAGTTGAATCAGCAGAAACTCAAATATCTCCTACAGAAAATACACCTAGCCCAGACGTATTATCAGGTGAAGAAGAATCTGAAGAAGTTCAACCAACCGTATCTGATAGTACATCAAATCCAACAGAATCTAAAGAAGATGAATCTCCTGTTTTAGAAAGTTCACCAACTGCAACTGAATCGTCTCCCTCTGAGAATACACCAAGCCCAGCTGGATCTGGAGAACCTCAGCAACCTGCTATAGAAAATACACCGAACCCAGACGTGTCATTAGATGAGCATAACTCTCAAGAAGCTAAACCAACTGCATCTGAAAATACAGCAAGCCCAGTTGAATCAGCAGAAACTCAACCATCTCCTACAGAAAATACACCTAGCCCAGACGTATTATCAGGTGAAGAAGAATATGAAGAAGCTCAACCAACCGTATCTGATAGTACACCAAGTCCAGCAGAATCTAAAGAAGATGAATCTCCTGTACTAGAAAGTTCACCAACTGCCACTGAACCGTCTGCTAAAAATCAATCTGAAGAATCTGAATCGTCTCCATCTGAAAATACACCAAGCCCAGCTGGATTTGAAGAACCTCAGCCATCTGCTATAGAAAATACACCGAACCCAGACGTGTCATTAGATGAGCATAACTCTCAAGAAACTAAACCAACTGCATCTGAAAATACAGCAAGCCCAGACGTATTATCAGGTGAAGAAGAATCTGAAGAAGCTCAACCAACCGTATCTGATAGTACACCAAGTCCAGCAGAATCTAAAGAAGATGAATCTCCTGTTTTAGAAAGTTCACCAACTGCAACTGAACCGTCTGCTAAAAATCAATCTAAAGAATCTGAATCGTCTCTATCTGAGATTACACCTAGCTCATCTGAATCTGGAGAACCTCAGCAATCTGCTACAGAAAATACACCGAACCCAGACGTGTCATTAGATGAGCATAACTCTCAAGAAACTAAACCAACTGCATCTGAAAATACAGCAAGCCCAGTCGAATCAGCAGAAACTCAAACATCTCCTACAGAAAATACACCTAGCCCAGACGTCTTATCAAGTGAAGAAGAATCAGAAGAAGCTGAACCATCTGTATCTGAAACTACACTGAGCCCAGACGTTTCATCTGATGAAAAAGAATCTGAAAAAGCTCAACCATCTGTATCGGACAAAACACCAAACCCAATTGTAGAATCCGAATCGTCTGTATCAGAAAATACACCAAGTCCCACTGAATCTATAGAATCTGAAAGTACACAAAGCTCAATAGAATTCGAAGAATCTCAGCCATCAGTGTTAGAAATTACACCGACACCAAGTGAAAAATCCGCAGACGACGAATCAAGAGAAGCTATCGTACCCATAACAGAAAATCCTTGGAGCCCAAGTGAGTCTGAAGAAACCAAGCCATCTGTTGTTGACAGTACACCAAGCTTAGTTGAACCATCTTCAAAAAATCAATCCGAAGAAAATATTACGCCCTCAGTAGAAATTACACAAAACCCAAATACATCATCAATTGAAAATGAATCTACACAAACTGAAACCTCCTTGTCCGAAGAAACTTTAAGTACTAGTGAACCTTGGCCAGCTGATTTACCTGAAAACGAATCACAAGATTCAACAAGCTCAGAATTTCCAAGCCAACAAAATTCCAGTATACCACAAGTATCATGTCCTCTGGGTGACCTGACAGGAGAACAAATTCCTTTGGTTTGTCCAACTGGTTTTCGTCGACATCCAAAGTATTGTAATCTTTTCTATCAATGCACAACGTCTATGGAACTTGACTACAGTATTACAGTCCTAAGATGTCCACTCAATACTATTTATGATACAAAAAAAGTACAATGCTTACCACCTCATCAAGTCATTGATCCATGTAATGGTGCCATCTCTAATGAAGGCTTGTCCAGTCCAGCCACTGATCAATACCTCCAATCTGTAAGTTTATTTTATCAAACAATAATGAGTCCTCGCAATTCACTGTACTCTAATTTAATTGTGTATTAAATTTTTAAATTCCAGCTTACCGTCAGTGAAAATATTTTATGTCCAAGCGTTGGCCATCATCCTCATGATATAAATGGATGCAGCGATGTATTTTACAAATGTTTTTTAAACAAAGGACTACTCGAAGGCTACCTTCATAAGTGCAAAGAAGGCGAGGCTTACTGGCCCATTTCACGTCGTTGTGTCAATGCTAAGGCAATTCCTCATTGTAATTAAAGCTCAATCACTTGATCCTTCATTCTACGATATCTAAAAATTATAATTTTCAATTGAACATATTATTATTGATAGTTTAATTAGTAATTATGAATTTTTATTTGATATTTTTTATAAATTTTAATGTCTCATGAGAATAATAAAAATTTAATTGAATTTGCTATTAATCAATGTACGAATTTATTTGTCTTTCATATTGACTGATCTGTTTGAATTCAGTCGTTTGACTTCGTTCTCCACTACTGTACATTTGTGTTAGTCAAACAAAGGAGTATTTAGCTGTCGGTTCATTTGATTTTAGATGAGCTTCTCTTGTTGGATTCCTCGGAGGATAACCTCATTTCTTTTACTGTCGTCTATCTGTCTTTTATTTTCTCCTTGTCTACTAGTTGTACTGAATTGTAAAAAAAAAATATATAATAATACGAGCAAGTAGCATAATTGGAACAGAAGCTTGTCTATTAACTCAGAAGCGCATGAATAGCTTTGAACTCGTACAATTTTTTACTTGTTATTATAAAAAGTTTCAATTATCTACAATGCCATTGTAACTTACAATTTTGATTGACCTAAATATATGAAAAAGAAAAAAATAATTCATTGCATTCTAGACTCAAACAAATGATCATAATAAACCAATTGTTTGAAAATAATTTATAAAAAAACCCCATCATCATAATTTTATTTTCTATTTACTCGATGCAGTTTCTACAAATCAACAAATTTTAAATGTCTTTTTAATTTATTTTTTTGTTCATTGTATGAGCAGATATTTTATAGAGGAAAAATATGGTCGGTTAATACTTTTTTTTTGTTTTTTAATTTTAAATTTACTGTTGAAAATATTAAGAGCCATTAAAAAACCATTCGAAGCTGTTTCTTTAGCAAAAAGTGTCTTTGTTAAGTTTTTACGTTTCACGACTTTTACTATATAACTTTTTATATACTTCACAACTCTTTCGTTATTCCATTTTAGTAGGCCGGAAGTTATATTTAAGATGACATTAAAAATAAGCGTTGATGACAATAATATTTTTAAAAAACGATTCATGATATTTTTAAAATTAACAGTAACCATTAAAAAAAATTTATATTATAAAAAAAAATATAATTCAAAAGCTCAAAATTAAGATGTTAAAAATATAAACAGCTCATGTTTCATAATTATTTTTTAATAAATAAATTTTACAAGCTCAATTGGGTTAAGTATCATTTTTTTTGAACAAAAAATCTTTTATTTTTATTGAACCATTCACATTTAAAACACACATATTGCGCGTTGGATTTTAAGACTGTCATAAATTATAACAACTCTGTGCTATCACTGTGAGCTTTTCATTTATGACTTTGCAAATTTCTCATAATTGCAAGTCCATAACCAGCAGCTATGTTCATCAATTGTCACAGCTGCCAAATAAATATGGCATATAGCTTTCCACTTATAAATTTATTGATTCATCAAATTAAAGATATAAAAAAAATTCTATACCCTAAATTGATTTAAAAAAAAAAATTTCAAGTCAAAATTTAATAATAAAACAATGTAAAATATGTAAATCATGTATAGACAAGTGGAAAAAATAAAATATCAATAAAATAAAACGAAAAATAAATGAAGTGAGAATTTAAATTTCCCGAAGTAAAAAAAAATTACTTTGTAATCTGTTGGCATTGGCCTTTCAGTTCAATCATTTGTTTTCCAATGTCATAAATCTTGTCACTTTTTTGACTATTTTAAAATTTTATTTGAGTTAAATTTCTATTCATTTTCTTTTAAAATATTTCTACATTATATTGTCATATATTATTTAAAAAATTTGCATAAGAATAATGTATTTTACTTGTCGAATAAAATTGAATATTCTTGGCAAATCGATTGATACGAATCATTAGTGTAATTTATAGCAACTTTGTGATGGAAGATGCATGTGCTGATATATTCATTGTTATTCAGTACAAATAAATTTCATTATTCAACATTTTCTTTCGTATAAATATATATTTTATTTTTTCTTATGTTTCTATTTACTTGTCTTTTATTATCTCAAGATTCTGTTGTATATAGAAACTGAGTAAAGTATAGACAAAATGCATGTGATACGTGTAAATATATGTGCAACTTTATACACTGAGACAGTGCTTGGCGCAGTTGTAGGTGAGTTTCATGGTGAGTCTGGCATCAGTCTGTGAAATCACGCGTACTTCGCGGCCTCGCGGTATCCACGACTTGCTCTTGCTTCCGTTTTGTATGATAAAATTTATTTTCATTAGCAAAAAGAAATTGTAAAAAAATTAATTAAAAATCGTCAAGTATATAATATAATTTTTACATTTATTTTTAAATTTTAATCAATTAATTAAATGCCAATTGTCTTGTAATTTTATCACGTGGAAATTTTATTATTGTTATTTTTTTTTTTCTTGAAAAACAATTGAAGCTATTTATTTAATTTAATTTTTTTTATTTATTTGATTATATATATATGGCGTTTAGTTGATTAAATTTGAAAAAGTGAGATGATAAAATTGCAAAGACGTGAGAATTATTTACTTGTTTCATTGACTTAGAAAATAACTGGTGAAGTGTATTTTGTCAGTCTGGCATATTTCCAAGATGAGCTTGATGCTATACAATTAAATTCACTGACACTTATATTTATCTTGTGCGTTTATTTATCATAATTGTCGGTAACTATTACTCTAACAATGCCAGATAATTTTTAGTCTGTTCACGAGTACACGGAAATTAGAATAAAAAAAACAAATGAATCTTTATGTTATATTAAAAATAGTGACAATACAAAATTGTGTATTATTGATGAGAAAAAAAAGGGGATTCGATGAAAGCTAAAAATTTTGCAAACGACACTTACTGAAGAATCGTGTATGTATAACTTATAGCAGTTTATTCTGAAAGTTGCAAGCGGGCCCTCAAAATTTATGGCATATAACGTTGACAATTTGGTATGCAAAAAGAGAATTTAAAAATCTCAAAAAGATTAAATCTACAAAAAAGGACATCAACAAATTTGTTATAAAAATATTTCTAAAAAAATGTTTGTGACTTGAATTTGGTAATGTCAATATCTCGTGCATTTTCTTGGCCATTATTGGGTACAACAACTAATCAACGTACCCATGAAAAAATAAATAATAAAATTGTTGAAAAAATTCATATTATTAATGATAAAAATGAAAAAATTAAAAATCAAAAAATTATTCATAATGTCGCTCCTCAAGTCCAAGCAAGAAAACTTTTGTGTAGACATTATTATCCGGAAGGTGGTTGGGGTTGGGTTATCGCGGTGGTTGGTACACTGGTTCATCTTCTTGGTTCCGGTGTCCAACTTTCTGTTCCAGCAACCCTTACACTTCCGGCTACCATCAAGTTTCATCATCAACCCCTTCATACTGCAGGTAAATTATTGCTATTTTTGTTTTTTTTATTTAATTCTTTGGGATATTTAGCGTTATTTTTACTGCTATACTTGAAAAATATTAATATAAATTATTTATATTTTTGGTAAAGTATAATATACCAGTTTTTTTTTTAAGATAAGCCTCATTTAAATCTAAGCTTTTATTAATGATAATTATGCAAACTTTTTAAACGACTTTTTCATTAAACATCAAGTTTTTTTTTATTTATTCATTTTTTTTCAGGATATGAATAAATGTGGGTGTCTATTAAAAGCTAACTATTCAAAGCAAAATTATTTTAAATTTAATAATAGATATAAATTAAAAAGTAACATTATTATTTTGAGTAGAAAATACTTTTGTATTTTCATGAAAATCCAGTTTATTGTGTTAACACAATTACTGCTGTTAATTTCGAAAAAACAACTTCTAAATTGTCGGGTAATTGTCATCTCTTGAAAGACGTTAAAAATATATATACAATTGAATTAAATAAATATAATTTTCCAATATAAAAAATTAAATATTATATTAAATTTAAATTGTCATATATTTTACTATCAATCTAAGCTTGTGAAATATAACTTAAAATTAAGTTAAAAATTATAGATCAAAAGTCGCACATGAGTAAACAATTTAATGCTGACAATTGAATAGAAGTAAATCATCATTAGAATGTAAGATAAGCGAGCGAGATTAGACTGTCTGATTTTCCAGCATTTCCACGATGTATATATATACATCAAGTAAAACTAGAGTGAGCGGGAAATATGATAGTTCAAAGCACACAACGTGCCGAGTTATTCAGCAACACTAGACATGGAGTGTTGTTGCGTCGGCGCGTCATCTTTAAACATTATATGTTGTATGCACATATATATAGATATAAAATAAAATAAAATTGATGATACATACCTGTATGTACGGGTACACAAACAGGATAACATACAACTCCCGAGAGGAATCAGCGCAATGAATGATGAAGGGAGAACCAGTGGCAGTCAACAACATCTCAGACACTACACTGAAAAAAACAAGAAAAAATATATAATTTAATGGTAAAAGGATAGATGATATTTCTACTGTAATTTTAATTCAATCAATAATTTTTTTCTCCTTCTAATCATCAATAGATATAGAAAAATTAAGAGAAATCTTTTTTTTTTTTTTTTTTAATAATATTTTCATTTTGTTTCGATATTTATTAGATGTTACGTTTGATTGATTGCCCAACAATTTGTACTCTTTTTTTATGTTTTTTTTTTTTCATTTATTCGATGAGCAGTTTAACTAGCGAGACGAAATACTTGTTACTAAATAATTTCAGTAAAACAAGTCCGAATATGTACAGACTCGATGGGTTGGCTCTTGAAAATCACCTCAATTCAAATATCAGAGAAATTTTTAATTTGAAAAAAAATTCCAATTATTTTAATTTAAAATTCCAATTATTTTGTTAATTAATTTCAATCAAATTAATTAACTAAAAAACTCCTTGAGCAAATTAGCAAATTTGAAAAAAATTTAATTAATTTGGTTATTTTTTCATTAATTAATAGTAAAAATTTTCAAATAAAATATTCGACTTATTTTAAAAATTATTTAATGATTGTCATGAAGTTTGTAAATTATTTTGAAAATTTCATAAATATGTCATGTTATTTTTTATTTTGTAAAAATATAGATTTACTTATTTTTATTTCTTTATTCTTGGTCCTAATGGATTCACTGGTGTTGGGTGTTATAATGTAGTACATCCTCGTCTGCAAAAATAAAATAAAATTTATATGAGACAAGAAATTCAAATATCATGGTTGTTTTGAATACCACATGTTTTGTGCTGAGTACTTTTGGCTTTTTTTAATAATAGATTATTTTTTTTTCACAACATAAAAATAATTTGCTACACTTAAATTTAAATAATATAAATTAGAACTAAATATTTTTTTAAATATCAAAAATTTCATAGTTAAATAAAGGATATTCTTAGAACAAATAACGATGTCTTGTGTTCATCAACGGCGCCAAATAAATGCCATAAATTCCAATTCAATAAGTGCCTGAACGACAATCCCATGAATTCCAAGATAATTTTTTTTTTCTTTTAAATATACATACAGTAAATATAACAAAAAAAAAACAATAAAAAGTTAAATATCATATGACATATTGATAGAATACAATATCGATGAAAAAAGAAAAAATCAATCTTATGAATTCGCGTTTAATTGGATGATGAGCTTATACGGTTACTCTTATATCTATGCACACGACATTACATAGGAGGAGACCATTCGAGGTAACTGGAAATGACAGATTCAGTCACTTTATCTTTTGCTTATGCTACGAACCATTCACGGAAAAGTCCGGTAGTATCTGTTCAAGCATTGGTAATGCCGAAAAAAAATAAATAAGACAAACTTGTCCTGACGAGAACTGGCCGCACAAAAAGCCGGATACCGCATATATATACACCTCAGGGCAATGAACAAAATAAAAAAAAAAAATTTAGAGTACGTATCAAGTTTATTATTGATAAATAATAAAAAAAATTAAATTCATTACTGTTTTTAATTACAATCGAAGTATCATTATAATTGTTTTGGTTTTTTTTTAATTTTTTTCATAAACACAATGCATTTAAATGATAAATTTAATTTTATTTATGTGACTGATGACTGTGTATAGTCGAAGGTTAATATTGATTTTTTATCATTAATTTTCATTTTATTTTCTATATTTAATAGGCTAAATATATAGAGATTTGTAATGTGTAGAAACAGCTGTTTGCTGTGTGTATAGCCAAAATATGCTGAGTTTCTGTGTAAATTCGATGCACTAACAAAATACATGACTCGTTGTATAAATGGCCATCATCAATCATTTAAAGTTATGATAAATGTTCAAGTTAAAATTATGTTTCATAATCATTGTGAATAACCAACTCTTGAGTTTCTATAAATATTAAATATATATATCAATAGAACAAACAACAGTATGATTGACTTTCTATATAGTAAATTTTAAATTAATGATAAAAGAAATAAAATAATTTAAGTTCTTCCGATTCCCATAAGTTCTTCAACTAATTTTTTAGTTTAAATTATATTTTTTTATGAATAAAAATGAAAAGTATTTTATTTTATTTATAAATAATTTTACTAATTCAATTTTGTTTTGAATTCTTTTTAAAGAATCGTGAGTCGGTAGTGCAGAGCTTTTTTATCAGATAATACCAAATAACAGTAGGATACCATCTGAGACTTTAATTCAAAGAGAAAAAGTTCAAAACTCAAACGAACACTTGTCAATCGAGCACGTCTCAATCATTTACAAATTTATTTTGACCATTGAATTCTATTTTATTCATAAGATTTAAATCAAATTAACCTTCCAAATGAATAATTAGTGGAGAGTTTAATTTTTCATTCGATTAAAATTATTATAAACATTTTAAATGGTATTTATTTATACTGACTGATGACTCTATGTTTATAATAGGAAAATAAATTTTAAATTTATTTATTTCATAAAATTGGATGCAGTAGGTCAAACATTTTTTATTTTTTCTAACAGTGACATATTGCATTTGATGATTGCCGCAAATGTTAAATCACTGACAATCAAGTGATTATCTTTTATGCCTATTATCTTAGACATTCAAATATTTCATTGAGAAAATAAATTTATGCATAGAACGTTAACTCTGATATATTGATAAATTACAATTTGCTTTTATTCTCTAAAATTGAAAATAAAACGAGTTTAAAAATATTTCTCATTTAAAAAACTAAATTATATTCATTTGTTTGTTATTTAAATTTTTTATCAAGTTATTTATGTCAAAATTTAAAAAATTAAAAATTACTTTTTCATCCAAGTGTTTAACTATTTATACAAGTTTATTATTTTTTTTCTTTTAATCAAATAAAAAGTCAAGGACAATTTAAATATATCCCATATTTTATATATAAGATATTTAAAGAATAAAGAATTTTAAAAATGATGAAATAATTTTTTATTGACTTTATAAATAAAATATTGACACTTTTAGAAATAAATATGAATAAAAAAAAATTGCATTTGAAGATAAAATGTATATACTTATAGAATGACACATCCAATCACTGTGATTGTTCAGTCACATTCACAATTTTTCGATATAAACAACACAATGAAATTGATAGCTCTAACAATACCACCGGATACGAATTTTACGAGTACTGAAGATGAGAATTTATATTGCACCTATATATATATTTTTTCGTTGTAAATTTCACAATTTTTTTTCTTGTTTTTTTTCTTTTCTGTATCTACATTTGTCTAGTCATGTTTTTAAGCGTTTATTTAAAAAGTCATTCAACTCAGTCTGGACATCAGTTACTCACTTTGGTCTGTTCGCTGTTTGAAATTTTAATGATTTACAGAAAAAAAAAGCAAATAAAAACACAAGAGCCGATATAGTTAGTAAATCCAAGATTTAATCATTCATAAAAATATATATCAATTTTCTATTTACCCAAGCTATCATTTGTGTTTTATTATCCCAACTTATTTGTTGATTGAAAAATTATTTATTTTAATAAATAACCATATTTTTTTTTGATTTTCTCGTCATGATTTCATTGATTTATTCGAGTGATTTTTCGTATGATGTAATCGAAACGATAGAAAAAAAAAAATAGAAGAACAATTCAAGGAAATTTCAAAATTAAATAGCTTGGATTTTTTGGTTTTATTATATTTTTGAAGAGCGATTTAAGACAGACAATACTTGAAATTGAGAGTGATTTCTGATTGACATGTTACAATTTAAGCTCTTCGAAGACTGAAAGAAATTGTTTTTATTTTTAATCCAATTTAACAACGAGTCTGATGACATGACAGAATTTTTATATATCATCTTCAAAATTCAAGAGAATAATAAAAATAATATGATAAAATGTTTTACAGTAGTCAAGAATGTGCTCACGTTGAATTTTCAAGTCAATAGAATTCGTCGTGGAACAAAATATGCATGTTTATTCTTTTTTTATATCAAAACTAAATGTACTTTTATTTATCCCTTTTTTTAATTAATATAAATTTAGAAATTGGTCAATTTTGTAACAGTGTTTTTGTAATAAAAGCTAATGAAATTTTAACTTCCTAAAAGTGTTTTTTTGTTGAGCCAAAAGTCGATTTAGTATTTATTGTTATTTTTTTATTTAAATCCCCATAAGAAGTTGCTGAAAGGTTTATGGAAATAAATTTATATTCTTAAGCTTGAAATCTATTCAATCTTTTTGAGATAAATGTGAAAATTCTTTTAATAGCTGCCTATTATACTTTATCAGTGAAATATTCTTTATAAAAAAAAAAACTACATACAATGAAATAAAGAGATAGATTACTAGAAACTCTAAGAATAAAAAAATAGTAAAAATCATAATTTGGGAGTGTCTTGATATGTCTTGTTTGATCATTTCAATTATTGCACACGAGAGACGAGAATTTGCTCGAGGGAATACTTAACTGGGGAAACCGATGGTTAGAATGACTTTTTTTAAAAATATTCTCCTCTGAGATTTGTTAAAAAAAAAACAAGGTAAAGTTCAGTCCAAATTTCTTGTAGCTACAAGTTTTATAAAAATTATCAAACCTCAAAGCAGGTCACCAGACTGTTGCCTTTTTTAAAAAACTTTTAAACACTAAAAATCATATTTTTCATGGTTTTTTTAAACCAAAAAATAACTTCAATAAACTTTGAAAAATTTATTTTTTACTTAAAATTGTAAAAGTTTATATTTACACTTTGTTAATATAACATCATACACTTTTTACATATAAAAAAAAAAATAGTTTATTGTTTTCTTTGTTATTGATATGACAATTTATATTTTTTTTTATATGATACTATTGAAATTTGTAACTTATATGGCTTTGTTATATCAACAAAAAGTAAAATCATTTGTTTCTTAGATCATAAAAAATCATAAGCTATAAAAATAGTATATATTTTGAGTTTAATACTCACCACGTACATAGTTCAATAGCCCTGAAGTAAAATCATTCTTAAATCTTTGTATATGGTGATGTTGTTGAAAGTGCAGTGGAGTTAAATATTTCCAGTTTCCGACCCATCGTTTATCGTCAAACATGATATTTATTTATCTGTCAGTTTTTATCAATACCTTCGTCTAGACATATGAAAAATAGTCACATCATAAACTTGGTGGAGCTGGAAAAAAAAAATATATTCAATTTAAGTGAAAGCAAGTTTTGGTCACTAGTAATTTTATCATATTATTATTGTTTTATTTAAAATTTCCCAGTCAAAGTAAAGTTCTTAAAAATGATCATAATTTATTATTTAATAATAAAATTTTCATTCAATGATGTATGATAATGTTATTAGTAATAATTTGATTGACAAATGCAAATGAGTTGATAAGGTATTTTTTTTAGAAATTGATATAGCAGCAGGTGGATTTATTATGTGATATTTGTGGGGGATAATAACTGCACAGTCGCAGAGCATTTATCAGTAAGACCAACATTGACTAGTGGCTGATCACCAAGTTTCATATCAGAATAAACAACAGTCTACTAGCAACTCGCGTAGCTGGCACACTTGCCAATATGATAGCACTTCCAGCCTCAATAATAGTGCAATCGACACGCGTTAAATCATGTTACATTCATAATCAATATGACAACAATAATTAACAAGAAATTAAAGTCTATTGTTTTTCCACAACTTGATTTATACCCTGAAAATTTTATTAATTAAAAAATTTTAAAAGATAAAACATTCATATATAAGATAAATTATTTGTTCCTTTTGTATTCGATTTTAATTAAAAACGATAATATTTACTCATTAATATCTGAGTGTCAAAAAATGACCTGAAATCTTTTAATATATGTCGAAAAAATATAGGTCATTATTTTTTAACAAACTTAGATCAATTAACTTGATAAAATTTTGTAAAATAATTACTCAAAAGTGTCATGTCTCAATCCATAAAATTATGACAAATAGCACTCGACAATTTAGAGCTTTAAATTAGTTTAATTTGATTAATGATGCAATACATTTTGGACAACAAAGAATGGCATTTATTTTTTAAACAAGATCAACTGTATAGAGAAAATATATGTGACTAAAAAACTTCATAGACGTAGAAAGAGTTGTAAAATATTGGATATTTATTGCTGAGATTTAAACTGATGAATAAACGACCGGAAATAATGTAAAGAAAAAATAATAAAACAAAAATATTTATCAAGTTGAACATAAAAATTTTTGAATGAAAAAAAGTTTTATGATTTTGTATAGATATATAATTTTTTTTAAGTACTTGTATCAGTCACGGTGTCTAATTTTTGCCGTCCGGTTTGAGTATATATATGCAATCGTAAATCAGCTCACGCTTAGGTAGGTGGCCCGCGCGCACAAACTAAAATGAAAAAAATGATCTGTATCAGTTGGTTGGTGTCTGTGGAATCGGGCTAGTCTTTTACCCACGCGATCTCTGCTATATATACTCTATTTTTCTGGAAAATAAAAAAATTCAATAAATAAATTTAATAGACAAAAAGACAAGTGACATCAACGAATGACATGAAAAAAAAATGAAAAGTTTATATATTTTTAAAATTAAGACAAAAAAAAAAAATAGTGTTGTGTTGTAGAAAAAAAAATATAATTTATAATGAACAATAATAAATCTGAAAATGTCAATAGGACAAGCAGCGATGTTATTAAAATATTAAAAACTCCCTCGACATATGTATTCAAGCCGGAAATAGTAAAAGTAACAACAACAAAAAAACACAGTAAAAATGAAGAAAAAAATGGTGAACTTTGTCGATTATTTAGTAAAGGTAATTGGAATATAAATGAAACAAATAAAAATAAAGATATTATCAATTGTAAATGTAGTAGATCATTATTTTTAGCACATGATCATTCAAATGAAAATATAAAATTATCAAAAACACAAAAAAAATATTGTCTAAGTAAAATTAAACAAATTGATAATAATGAAAATTTAAATAAAAAACATTTAAATATTATTGAAAAAAATCACAATACAAATTGGAATTGTCAAAGTAATAAAAATCCAGAATGGAGTACAAGAAATCCACAAGAATATTATCTTCCAAATTTTTGTACTGATAAAAAAAAAGATGAGCCAAATAAATTATCTAAAAGAAATGAATCTAAAGAAATTTTTAATGACAATATTATTGTTAAAAAAAAAAAATACACAACAAATAAATGTCATTCAGAAAATTATCATCATGAATCAATGAATCAACATCAGAGTAAAAAAAAAAATAGTAATGATAATGTTAAATCAACAGAATGTCGTTGTAATAAATTTTCATATCGTCAAGATTCACCATATCCAAATAACATTTTAAAAAGATATGATTCACATGGTTATCCATATAAATTGAATAGAAAATTTGATAGGCCAAATGATGCCTTATGTAAATCTCCAAAGTGTTGTAATCTTAAAAATAGTTATGTACATTCAAATGGTGTAGCGAAAAAAGATAGTAGTGATGATAAAACATTTGAATTATTTGACGATAAAATAATGACAAATATGGGAAATGTATTATGCAGAAGTAGATCATTACCACAATTGTCAAATCATGATAGTGGTGTTGGTAGTGGTCAAGAAAATGCACTTGGACGACCAAATTCAAGACTTGTTGCTGATCTACGACAATTACTTACTTTAAAACAACATTATTATCCAGAAGGTGGTTGGGGATGGATCATTGTTATTGTTGGTGTTTTAGTACAAATTTTATCACATGGTATCCATGGTGCTGTTGGTGTAACACTTCAAAATGTCATGGTTAAATTTAACATGGAAATATATCGTGAATCAGGTCAGTTATTTTTCATTAATCAACATCTGAAAAAAACAATACAAAGAGATTATAATTGTCGTTTCCAAGTGTTTATTAGTATTTAAATTTTTAATTGATAACTCAATTTATTATTTTATTTATATATAAATTTAAAATACTTATCAAAATAGAATTAGAAATAAAACATTTATGACAAAATAAAAGTTGTGTAGATATATTCAAACAATTTAATGATAAATTAACTATACAAACCGTATTTTTTTTTTTTTTTAAGTAGCTTTTTTCCATGTTTTATTTTGTTTTTATCAATTGGTATTTAACCTCAAGTTTACCATCATAAAATGTGCTGCTTTTTTTATCAAAATATCCGAATCTTCTAAGACCAGTTTATAGCTAAAAATAAATAAAATTTAATTTTGTAATTTATAAAACAAAAAAAGCTCAAATTTTCATAAAAAGGCAAATTTAAATGATATATTTTTCATAAATTTTTAAAATAATAGATAACATCTTTATTCAGGTAATTTTAAATCTTGACATGTTGATATTCAATGAAAATACCAACTGGATATTTGCCAAGTAATTTTATTTTTATACTTGTATCCTTATTTTTTATTTTTTCTTATTTGTTAATTTTCTGAAAAATAAAAAATTCATGTGTATTTTAGTATGTTTATAAATCAATTAATATTTTTAATTATCAAAAGAATGTAAATATATATAAAATGTTTAATTTATGACTGACCCAAGGCACTTTGCCATGTAATAAGTGTGTATTAATCAACAATTTGTCAGAATATAAATTTACCGTTAGACTTTAGATAATATAGACCTTTTTCGGTCTGTCTGTGAAATATATAAATTAAAGATGAGTATGACGCATTTATCTTAGGTAAAAAAAAAAAGCTCCAGGCTATTCGCAACAACAAATCGATGAGTTTATTATACCTATTTGAGTACACTTGATCACTGAAAAAAGAAGAAAGAAAAATGTGCTCTTGTCTTGCTGTTATCTGAAGAGAAATAAAAGGAAAAAAAATTATTTATTTGACTCTTATTTTTATGCTTGGAATTTCAAATAGACAAGATGTATAAAGAAATTATTTAAAATCACTTACTGATACTTGTAAAGTTTATTTAAGGTCACTCAAAATTGACAAGTATTGGAATTTCCGTAGTAGACATATTGCAGATTAAAACTGTCGAATAATATCGTATTGATTTATTGTTAAAATTGATCAAATAACTGGTCCAAGGTAGACGAAAGCTGTTCTCTTGTCTATATAGAATAATCAATATCCAGTTACTTGGTTTATAGTAAAACCGGTATTTGATAAGTCGATCAATTCTCTCAATGATAATCCATCTTACAAATTCTACTAGACATGTTCCAGACTTTTGTTTATTTTTCTTAAATCATAAATGTTCCTGAAAATAAGAAATTATAATTACATAATCGAAAATTAAATTTTTTCTTTTTAACATTCATTTTTATTTTACCTTTAAATTTAAATATGTAGAGAAAAAAAAATTTATTTATCTTTTTTATTAAACTTTAACAATCAAAATTTACAACAAAATTTGTACTTAAAAATTTTATGAAATATTAAAATGATAAAATATATATATATATATATAATAAAATAAAAACAAGTGATGGTAAAATTTTATAGACTTTGCAAATGATCATTATATTTAATGATGGAAAAATAAAATATAAAAAAGAAAAAATTTCTGTTAATTTAACTCGTCGCAAAAATATGAGTCGTATATTTTGTAAAAATATCTCATCAGTAACAAAAATAGGATTATTTATACAAAAAAAATTTGGGTGATAAAAAATATATTTTATGCTGAGACCACACATATTTTGAATGTAATTTTTTTTTTTTTTTTCTCAATATTGTTTGTGGGTTATTTAAAAATAAATTTTTCAATTAAATTTAAAATTTGTTGTTTTCATTACAAGCAATTTAAAATAAAAAGAAATTTTTATTTTTTTAAATTAAAAATATATTTTAAAATAATATTTTCGTTTGGATAAAATAATGTAATTGACAAGTTTTTTTTAAGATGTTTTTTTTTATTTATTTTAAATTCAAAAAATAAAAAAATAGTATGACAATTGTATTCGAGTAATGCTATTGTTGGATTTCGCTTAACCGTGTGACCATTTGATAAAAATTTTTGTCCACAATAGAAGTTGAAAATGTCCCAGAAAGCACCTCAATTGGAACTTTCTGTTTCATTCAATAGATGTTTCTTCGCGGCTCACCAGTTAAATCGATTTAAAAAATAAGAACAAACAAAAGATCAACACAATTTTACCGAACCAATATCCAATATTCTCAATGCACCAATTCGAAAAATAAAAAAATAAATAAATAAATTGTTTAAATTTTGCTTGACCTAGAATTTGACTAAGTCACACAGTAATTTCGTTGATAAAAACAGTAACTGACTATAAAAAATAGAAAGAAAAATTATAAATGGCCACTTATGCTCTTTTAACATACAATATCCTCAACAATATGAGCAAGCAAATATAAAATATAAGATAAAAATTCTACACAAACTATTTTTTGCTAAATTTAATTTAAATTTTTAAACAGAAAAAAAAAAAATTGAAAATATCACAAGAACAAAAATAACTTCACATTATATTTGTATTAAAAAAAAAAATTATTAAATCAACAAATATTGACATAATTAATTTTCAATAATTTATTTAAAACAATAAATAAATATTTGTAAAATATTTTTTGGTTCTAAACACTTGGAGAATAATGACTCGAGGCAATACAGTAAAATAATAAATAAAATTGTCTTAAATGTCAAAGCCACTCGATAGAGAGATAGTTTATTTTACGATGTTACCACTTCGAAAGATTGTCGTCAACTGCGAAGAGCCGTGTATTTTTTTTTTTTTTTTATGAAATCAATAAATTCGTCGTTGGATATTTCTTATCCATATAATGTCTAAGACACGCGATACATCGTCTTTACACAGCAGTTTGACGAAAAGAAATAGGGAAAAAAGAAAAGAGTAGCGTGGAAATTTCGTGACATTGCACACATGCATGTTAAAAAAAATAGATAATGATAGGGTAAAGAAATATCCATCCCCATCAATTGAACGATGAAAATATTTTTGATATCACAAATCGAAAAAAAAGAGACGAATAATTTTTTTTTTTTTCATTTTATTTCGTAGAATTTTACCTAGTCATTATAATAAGTGGAAGGGTTGTCTTCAAGAAAATACATATTTTTTTTTATCATTCGTCGTATAAAAAAAAAAGCATAAAATTGCATTCTCAGAAAATCAACCCTTCTATACTAATAATACAGAAAAAATATACGAAAAAAGAAAAGAGTAAAAAAAGTACGACTGTCTTTCTGTTGAATTTCTTTTTTCCTTTTTCATCGGTGCATTTATTAGTACCTAGTCGATGGTGTATTTATACATGGATATGTGAAACTCTAGAGAATGAAAATTGAATTCTACAATACCCAATATGTGGCAGTATTGAAAAAAAATTATTTAAAAAAAAAATAGCCACATCAAAAGTTGAATTAATTTTTTTTTCGTCAAGTCTGTTTTGAAGTCATGTCACTTTTATCGTACAGTATAACGTTGTTTCGTGTCCTTGGATTATGGTTTTCCGATGAATATAATTATTCATGGAAAAATAAATTATATTTTTCATATAATATATTTGCAGTTTCGATTGTATATTTATTTACAACAACTCAATTAATATCATTATTCAATACTTTTGATGATCCTCAAGAATTTACAAATGCATCATTTATGGCGTTAACATTAATTGCAATCTGTGCTAAAATATATGATATGATATTGAATAGAAAAACGATAAGAAAAATGATAAAAATGTTGAATGAAAACACATTTGAACCTCGAGACTCTGTTGAACTGAAAATTCAAGCTGATTTTCATTTTCAAATTAAGTGAGTGAATTAATATTAATATCAAACGCGTTGTATTAATTTTATAATTCTATGATTTTAATAGGCTGTTGACTATTGTTTATGGGGTTATGACAGAATCAGCTGTATCAAGTTTCACAAGAGCATCAATAATTCGTGATATTCCAGATCGTGAATTACCTTTCAAAGCTTGGGTACCATTTGATTTATCAAAACCATTTTATTATTGGATGTGTTATATTCATCAAATAATCACTGGTTACTATGGTGGTATGTCTTTGATATTTTAATTCGTAAATTAATCATAAACTATTATTAATAACAAAAAAAAAAAATAACTTATTTATTTAATTTGATTAGCAAGTTTTAATGTGGCTTTTGATTCATTTTTTCCGGCAATACTCTTGGCTACTTGTGCGCAATTAAAAATGTTAAAACATCGATTCAATATTATTGATATTAATGTGGAAAACAAAATCAAGATAAATAGTAAAAAAAATCATTGGGTAAAAGGAGAACGAGAAAAATATTTTTTAGTTGATTGTGTTAAACATCATTTGGCAATACACGAGTTGAGTTTTTTAATTTTAAATTTTATATTAATGTTAATTTTTTTATTCATAATTTTTATTAATTTTATGATTATTTATTATATTATATAAAAAATGTGATTATTATTTAATATATAGATTTGCTAAATTATCAAATGGAGTATTTTTAATTTCAATATTCTTACAATATTTTACAAGTACAGTTGTTTTGTGTGTTAGTACATTTAACTTGTCAAGTTTAAAACCTCTGAGTAAAGAATTTACAGCTTTAATCATTTATTTGTCGTGCATGTTATTGCAAATTCATATGTTTTGTAGCTGTGCATATTTTGTGACCATTGAGGTAAATTATATTACAGTATAATTTTTTTTTAACTAAATTTTATGTATATATTTGTTCATTTTTTATTTAGAGTGAAAGTGTTGGGACTAGTGTTTATGAATCAAATTGGTTATCATTGGATTTAATTAATAAAAAAAAATTAATAATTATAATGTCGCGTACTGTGAAACCAATAAAATACGCAAGTGGTCATGTTGTTGAATTATCTCTCATGTCATTTACTAGTGTAAGATTTGATATTTAATTTATTAATGGCGTAATTAGTTGTCGTTTTTTTATACTTAATATGACTTGTAAAATTTAACGTAAATTTTTTCGAATTAACTTTAAATTTTACCTGAAAATTTATAAATATTCTTATTATTGTTTTAAATTTGTAACTAAATTATTGTTTTTCTATTTAATTGACAATTTTCAATTATTTTTTTTTTGAAATAAATAATAACTAAAATAATTGTATTTTTATTTTTAGCTACTTAAAATGTCTTACTCAGCATATAACTTACTTCAACAGACAAATTAAAACAATTTAAATTTCTACATAATTTTTGAATCATCAATTGAATTAATGCAGTTCAAAAAGTAAAACGGTTTGAAAAAAACAAGTAAAATATATTTTTCAAAATAGAAAAAATCAAAACATAAGATAACTTATTGATAATTATTTATGAACAAAAAAAATCATAATTAATTTATAATAATTCGTCTAATAATTTTAAATAAATTCTCAAATAGCATCACACTTTTTTTTGTAAAGTCTATATTTATTTTTATGATATAAGCATCGTTGCATTTATATCAGTCAATTGAGTTAAAGAAAAAGTTTGTCGATCGATAGTTATATGTCTCAATATTTATAAAAAAAACCTTGTGGTAATAAGATAATTGCCGGGTGTATAACACTTCATCGTTAAAAAAAAAAACGACAAACTGACATTATAACTTATTCATACAGACGTATATAAAGAGACATTTTTCGACTTTGATAATAGCGTAGGCGTATATCTCTCATCAAGTCCCAGAATTTTTCTACCATGTTATTATCTTAGGGCAAAAAAGGATTGACATCGATAATTTTTCCTTCAATTTCATTGATATAAAAAAATTTCCTTCACAGTTATACAATGTATTAGCGATTGAAAAAAAATAAAAATTATAATTCTCGTTTTTCTATTCTTTTTTCACTCCTAGAAACACTTCTTTTGTTTTTTTTTTTTCTACCAGTAGTAGCATCTTAATTATAAACTAAAGAACAATATGTACTTTAGGGCTGTGGTTTTCAGTTATGCATACTTGTCAATTATCATCAGCAAGTCAATTTAAAGTCGTTGAGTCATTAACATCGTCACAATAATTTTTAAAATACATATAAAACAATTATTGGAAATCAAAAAGGAACAACACAAACATGAATAATAATATCATATTTATTTATTAATTCATTTAAATCGGATCAATTAACAGCCTTAGTATATACATACATATTGCGTACAATTTTTAAAAAAATAAAACATGTCAATGTCAAATTATTCTGAAACAAGAAAAAGAGAGATGAGTGTTTATACTATTTTTTCTTCTATCTTTGTCTTTTGAGATTAAACTTTTTGCATCATTTTTTCCATCCAGTCAATGTATGAATAAACACGAGTATACAAAGGAGGAAATTTAGGATCCCATATGTCAATTGAAATAATGCCAATAACTCGTCGTCCATTCATGACAGGACTACCAGCACTACCCTGTAATGAATCAATTCAAAAATCATCATATGATTAATAATTATTATTGTAAATTAATTATCAAATTACCATTGTTATGAGATTACTTGGAGATGGTAGTATCAAACAGTGTTGGTTTCGATGAAGCCGATCATTTTGATTACCATAAAATTGTGTACGACATTTTCTAGGTTCAAGTGTTTTAACATCAAGTTTTTGAAGATATCTTGATAAAATATTATTTATTGGATCAACTCCCCAGCCTAAAGTATGTTTTTTGCCATTTGGCTTTGGTGGTGGCATGCGGGCTCGTTCACGGAATCCATTAAAATCTAATTCATTTGTTAATTTAAGTATTGCTGTTAAAAAAAAATAATAATAAATGAATCACGTAATTAATATTGGTAATAATATCATCAAATTATTTATCACCGATATCATTGATCCAATAATTACGTGGATCATAATCTTCATGAAATAAAATATGTGAGACTTGATTTATGTTGGAAATTCCATATGGATATTTATCATTTAGATCCTCTGTTCCACTTAGTATTTCAAGATTTGCATAAAATATATTACGATCAGATACAGGACAATTTGCAGCAGATAAAACAAAATATTTTGAAATAATTACACCGCCACAAATATGATTACTTTGATATTGTATCGATACCTGATATGGGTAGTTCCAAATTTCCACTTTTGTTCCACCATAAATTTTTTTTGGTATATTTCCATTTACAACTGATAAAAAATAATAGATAAAAAAGAAAATACTCAATTTATCAATATAAAATATTAATAATAACAATAAAAACTTACCGGAAATAAGAAATCCTAAATATAATATTGATATCCGATTTCGAATGATACACATGGTTTTTATTAACTCACAGTAATTGTAATTGTTACTGTAAAGTTTTTTTTTTTTTAAATTAAAAACTGTGTATGATTGATTCGCGTTGAAACATTATCTTTTATAGCTTACACTTTGCTTTGATGTCTATTTGCATTCCTCTAATAAATTATTTTCATGTTAAATTTCTTATCTTATCACTTTTAACATGAATTTTTTTATTAAATCAAAAAAATAGCAAATAATAATTTTACTGTGACGAAATGTATTTTAAATTTACATTAAATATCATAGTCCATGAAATAATATAAATTTTTTTTTAACATTTCATAAACTTATCATCAATTTTAACATCAGAGTAACTCGTGACTTTTCGGATTATATCTAGGAGGTAATCAAATAGTTCAAATTCGACTGATTAAATCCCTTTTTTTCAATGTTTGAAACAAAGTAAATATTGAAAAACATATAAAAAATATATTTATCTTTATTTTTAGTATGAAATATTATCATTATAATTATTTAGCATGATGTCAGTGTATTTAACATAATTAAAAAACTTTTATTTCAACTATATTTTATTACGCAACAAATTTGACCAAAAAAAAGACCAAGTTGTATCGATGCTGTTTTCTAAATCAGCATTGACATCGAGCCATCAATTGTGATTGTTATTTATATATATTTATTTTTTTTTTATGCTGAAAACACCGTCAATTTAATTTGAGCTTGTTTCTCGTAAAACAACTGAATTTATTTGTTATAATTTGTGTCATGAACAGACAAGATATAATCACTAATAAATTAAATTACTTTATTTTGTTAAAAAAAAATTACTAATTAATTAGTCAATTTGAAAACTGATAATACTGAATTTAGAATGAAATTTATTAACTTTACAAAGTAAATTTATATATACTTTTTCATGTATTTAAGAAAATTTAATTTAATTCATTTATTTTTTTCTTCCGGTCGTTTTTCTTTAGTTATTTTTTTTTTTTACTTATTCTTATATATTTTCATCCAAATTTAAGCAATTGGCTAACAAAAAACAGACACTCAAAAAGTATATAAACTCATAAATCTGACTATATTAAATTTAATGGTTACCACATTGAAATTTTCACTTTAAGTTTTCAAATTAACGTATGATGAAAAGTAAAAAAAAAATTTAAAAAAACTAAAATAAATATTTATACAAATATATCAAATAAATAATAAAATTAGTTTAAATATAAATATTATTAACAAAAAAATAAAAAGGAAAATTTATTTATTTCTTTCAAAATTCAGTAAAAAGATCTTCTGCTGGAAAATATGTATGTCAAAATTTATATTCGCTATATTTTCATTCACAATTTTATATTCCCCAACGATTTTATTCACCGTCAATTTACTATGCCACATATATACATTCAAGTCTTTAGAGTGTGATACATAACACGCAAGTATAATATGAAAAAAAAAAAAAACGAGAACGATTATTTGCCTTATTATTATCCTCGCCATTCAATAAAAAAAAATCGGTTAAAGTATGACACCATTACGTTACAATGGAATAAAAAATTTAACCCAGTTTTTCACCCTCTTGACCATTTGTTTTTTATTTAATTTTTTTATTTTCAATTTTTTTTTTTTCAAGTATCGGATATCTAATGCAAGCGCATATATTATTATGTCGATATTAATGAGCTAGGTCATGATAAAAAATGAACAATCATTTATCTTTGCTTGTAAAAATATTTAAATTGATGCGATGGAATAAATTGTTCTTAATTTGAATATTACTAAAAAATAAATAATAAATTTAATAAAAAAAATTTATATATACGATCATTAAATGTCTCTGAAATGAGGTAAAATATATGGCTATTTATAAATGGGTAGTGTTGATTATATAAGCCATTTTTTGACATTTTTTTTGCCACTAAATGTTATTTATTGAAATTGATATAAAAAGTATTCCACTGATAAAATCAGCATTGATCTTATCGTTGACAACATTCGTTATCCTTAAAATATATTTAAACAAGTTTTTTTAAAAATATTTTCATGATATTTATGTTGATCAGCTTGGATTACGAATGATAATTGTTTCTGTTATTTGCCTAACCATATGCTGCAAAGTGTTATAAGATGTAAACATGTAAACTTTCATTGAAAAAAAAAATTAGTAAATAAAAAATCAATGACTTTATTCTTGCAAGCTTTTTAGATAATTGAGTCGTTAATGTTTTTTTTTTTTTTACATTATTTTTCTTCTGGTAATAATTTTTTTATGAATTATTTGCACTCTGTTGGATCACACACTTTTGTCTTGAATTTTTTATATTAACAAAAATAAAAACCAACTATTCATCGTGTGAAAAAAATATAATGGTATATTTTTTTTTATATAAATAGAATAATTAATTTTTCATGTTCAAAAGAAATATATAAATTTTATGGCTAATATATTTATCACGGTTAATTTTCATTTTATAATTTACTTTTACTTACATTTTATGAGAATTTTTGAGATGTCTCTAAGGTATATTTTACTATTTTTTATTATTTTTTTTCTTGTTCACTTGGACACAGCATTTTTTGTTTGGTCGACAGTACAAAATAAAAAGAATTACAAGTGGAACAAAAGAATTTGCTTTTATAAGCTTTTGTAAAATTTTTCTATTTTTTTTTTTTTCTTTTTTCTAGTCATTGACTTAAATCTACCCACGCAAATATACAACTACGCAATTCTGCTGTCATTTGTATGTAAATGTACACGACCAACTTTGTACCTCAAAACACTCATTTACAAGAAAAAAAAATAAATAAAAATTACATTTATTTTGTTCTCATTGTACCCTAATGAACACTTGCCATCTTTTTTACCATTTAAATTATATATTTGAATTTTTTTAATCATGAAAAACCAACAATAATTTGAATTAATTATTTTGTTCTTTAGAAAACAAAATACTTATCAATTATATATTGAAATCAAAATAAAACCATCAATTAATTAATCAGTAAAATTGTTTGAAAGTGTTTGAAACTTTTTCAAGTAACTTGAACATTTATCAAAAACTCAACGTATAAAATTATCTCTTTCAGTAGGAACGATAAAAATAAAATTGAATAGATTGAATAGATAAAAAAAAAAATTTCTGACTTCTTATATATTATAAAATGATAAAGAGAGCTTAATAAATTTATGGATTACCCTTGTCATGATCATGTCAAAAGCAGTTTCACTAACACACCTGCCAATGTCATGCAAAAAAATTCAGTCAAAAACTTTTTAATAATGTATCAAAAGGATATTTAATTAAATCTTTCTTCTAATAATAATTATAGAAATAAAAAGAGCGTATTTTTAATTATTTGTATTTTTTTATTTAACAAATATTCAGTAAGATGAAACTGTAAAAAGCTCTACTTTGCCGATGAAACCTTGGCAAGATAAAAGATATATTTTTGCTGATCAGCAGATGAATTTAAACTTAGAGATTTCTGCATTCGCAGATAAAATTGCAATCTTCACTGAGTCGAATTTTAAATGCTACTAATAGAAAGATATTTGAATATGTATCAAACATCTTTAAAAGAAAAAATTTCAATTTGTTTGATATGTTTGACTTCACAACACACAACTCTGAAATATTGCCACGAAGTGACTACCTCAACTGTCGACTGATGACTGCAATGGGTTACGTGTATTTTGTTCAATCGATAAAATTTTTTCCTTACATGAATATAAGAAAATTGATACATTTGAAACAAAATATTTCTACACGTAGAAATAAAAAGAATAAAGAGCCTATCATTAGGGATGGGGTAAATTTTTGTACAAAAATGATAGGGGAGGTTTTCTGGCGATATCCGAATATTCTTTACACTGTCATTAAATGAAAAGAGAAAAAATTTGTTACAAGTAAAAAAAATTACGTGGACTTTTACTTATTGGATAACATTGCACGACAATATAAGTAAATTGATACTTATAAGTCAAAGAAATAAAAGCTATATCATTAAAGATAGGGTTAATTTTTTTTCGACAAAAATAATAGAGGAGGTTTTCTGTCGATATCCGAATATTATTTACACTATCATTAAAATAAAAAGAGAAAAAATTTCTTACAAGTAAAAAAAATTACGTGGACTTTTACTCATTCGATAACTTTGTACGACAATATAAGTAAATTGATACTTATAAGTCAAAGAAATAGAAGCGATATCATTAAAGATAGGGTCAATTTTTTTGTCAGAAATTATAAGGGAGGTTTGGAATATTCTTTGCACTGACATTAAAATAAGTATCAAGGAAGTTTTTTTCAGAGAAAAAAAAGAATTGCGTGCACTGAGGATTGACAGAAAAAAAAAAAATTCATAGCTTCTCAAAGACATTCGTACGCGAACATCTGAAGACATAAAACATAATTTTTCACGAACAGAATATCTCAAAAATAAAAAAACACTTGTCATACATCAAGTTATATTTGATATTGTAACCATGTCTATATTATCATTGAATATCATGGTTTTTCGGTTATTAGGACTGTGGTATCCTGAAGGGAATAATTTCACATGGAAACAATTGTTCTACAAATTTTATACAATTTTAACTGTATTAATATATTACACAAATGCAATTTCACAAATTATCATTTTATTTGGATCACTAGACGACCCAAAAGAGTTTTCAAGTGCATCTTTCATAACAATAACAAGAGTTCTTGTTTGTTGTAAAACTTATGATATTTTATCGAAAAGAAAGTATATAATTTATATAATAAACACATTAGAGACTGGTTCATTTGAAGCAAGAAATTTAGTTGAATCATCAATACAAACTGAGTTTTCTCATAAAATTAAGTAAGTGCACACAAAGTATATTTTTTGAATTGTATATGAATACATGATTGTAATGAGTTTATTTATTTATATTAAAGATTATTAATGATTTTCTATGGAGGACTTATTATGACTACAATTACTGCAATTGCTTATGTATCAATTTTGACAGATATTCCTAGACGTACCTTAGCTTATAAAGCCTGGTTGCCTTTCAACACATCGATACCAATATTATATTGGATTACTTTTATATGTCAGCTTTATTGTGGTCATTGGGGATCTTTGATAAGTGTTGCGTTTGATATACTACTGTTTGGTTCAATGATTCTAATTTGTGCACAACTAAATATTTTAAAATATCGTCTCAACCATAACCATAAGACACTTACTAATGAAGCCGAAAATAAATCCGAAAAAAGTTATCTTATTGATTGTATCGAACATCACAAGGCTATTTATGAGTTGAGTTAAATGCTAAAAAGAAAAAATCAGCTTCTATTAATTAATTTTTAATACTTTAGATTAGCTGAAATATCAAATAAAGCTTTTTCGAAATCAATATTTGTTCAATATTTCGCAACTTCAATTGTATTGTGTGTAAGTTCGTTCAAATTATCACAAGAAGAACGATTTTCAAAAGGATTTAATCGATTATTACTATATTTAATTTGCCAATTGTTACAAATATTTATTTATTGCTATTGGGCAACTCAAGTACAGGTCGAGGTAATATTTTTTATACTAATTTGGTATTATTTCAATCAACTGCTACAAATATAAATTATTATTGATGAAATCATTTCTTTTTTAAATTTTGTTTATCATAAATATTTCGGTGTATTAATACTTGTGTTTAATATAACTACTTTAGAGTGAAAATATCATCAATGGAGTTTATAAATGTGATTGGTTATCACTTTCTATGAGCTCCAAAAAAAAATTGTTATTAACAATGGTACGTGCTCTAAGACCTATACAATATTCAAGTGGACATATTGTTAATTTATCTTTAACTGAATTTACCAATGTGAGCATTTTTTTTTATTATTATTTTTCATAGAAATTTATCATACAATTTATTTACTTTTTTTTTTTATAGCTATTAAAAATGTCTTATTCAGTTTATAGTATTCTGCAGCAAGCAAATGCAAAAAATTGATAGTATATATATTAAAATATTATTCAAACTGTTGAACAAATAGTATTGTTGATAATAATTCGAAAAAAATATGCTTTTTCTGTATGACTTACTCTTTTCAACTTTGATGTAATCCATAATGTAGTAGTAACTGATAAAAGTTTATAGTACTAATAAATGCACTCAATTATTGATTCAATAATTTAATTGGCTTGAGAAAAATAAATTAATTGATTTTAATTAATATAAAAGCTTTAGGATGTGTTATAGGTCCGACTTGACTTTGGAGAAGTTGTATTTTATCAAGAATATCACCACGAAGTGACGACTCCTATTGTCAAAGGGTGACTGAAATGGTTGCGTGTGTTATTTTCCAATCAATAAAATCTACCTCTATTTCAATATTTTGTCTTTATATTATATAAAACATACACGATATTACAAAAAAAAAAATTAATATCTGAGAAAAAAAAATTGATACTGCATATGGCAATAAAAAAAAAGACTATCATTAAAGATAGGGTAGAGTTTCTTAGAAAAATATTAAGGCAGGTTTTTGTCTAGAAATGAAATAAAAATAAAAAAAAATTCATAGAAGTAAAACGCACTGCATGCACCTCCCATCATACGATAAAACTATACGACAGTATAAGTGAATTGATACCAAAATCGGAAAGTAAAAACTATATGCCATCAAAGATAGGGTTGATTTTTTTTTCGACAGAAATTGTAAGGGAAGTTTTCCGAATATATTCTTTACACTGTCATCAAAGTAAATGTCGAGGAATTTTTTTTTTGAGATGAAAAAGAATTACGAGCATGCAATGTGACTTATTTAAACTTAGCAAAAAAAAATCATAGATTTCATAGCTTCTCAAACATATTCATACACCAACATCTGAACATATAAAACATAATTTTCCATCAACTGAATATCTTAAAAGTTGTCATATATAAAATTATATTTGATATAATCATGTCTATGTTATCATACAATATTATAATTTTTCGTTTACTCGGACTGTGGTATCCCGAAGAGAAAAATTTCACATGGAAAAGATTATTCTACAAATTTTATACAACATTTTTAGTAACAACATTTTATACTCTGACAATTTCACAAACTATCAGTCTGTGTGGTTCACTTGATAATCCAAATGAATTTTCAAGTGCATCATTTTTATCAATAACGAGAGTGGTAGTTTGTTGTAAAATTTATGATATTTTAACGAAAAGAAAGTATATAATTCAAATGATAAACACATTGGAAAGTGGTTTATTTGAAGAACGAAATTTAGTTGAATCATTAATACAAACTCGATTTGCTCATAAAATTAAGTAAGTGTAGTCAAAATATATTTTTTGTATTGTTCATCAATACATAACGGTAATGAGTTTATTTATTTATATTGAAGGTTGTTAATAATTTTATATGGAGGATTAGTTACACTCACAACTACTGCAATTGTTCACGCGTCAATTGTGACGGATATTCCAAAACGTGTATTACCGACTAAAGCTTGGCTACCATTTGACGAATCAAAACCAATAATTTATTGGATCGCTTTTATACATCAACATTTTGGTGGTTATTGTGGAGGTTCAATGAGTGTTGCATTTGACACAATGCTAGTTGGTTTAATGATTTCAATTTGTGCACAACTTAAAATTTTGAAATATCGTCTTCATCATAGCCATAATGGACTTACTGATAAAATCAAAAATAAATTTGAAAAAAGCTATCTGATTGATTGTATCAAACATCACAAGGCTATTTATGAGTTGAGTTAAATATTAGAAGAAAAACAGAAGATCTTTTATTAATAAATTTTTTATTACACTTTAGATTTGCCGAGATGTCAAATGAAGTTTTTTCAAATTCAATATTTTTTCAATATTTCGCAAGTTCAATTGTATTGTGTGTAAGTTCGTTTAAATTATCACAAGAAAAAACATTTAGCAAAGAATTTAATAATTTAATTATGTATCTGGCTTGTATGTTGTCACAAATTTTTATTTTATGCTATTGGGCAACTCAAGTGAATGTCGAGGTGATATTTTATATAATTCATGATAATTTAAGAATTTTTTTAATCATAAGTATTTCAGTGTTTACTAAATATTTCAAGTTTGATATGACTACTTTAGAGTGAAAATATCATCACCGGACTTTATGAATGTGATTGGTTATCATTTTCAATAAATACAAAAAAAAATTTATTATTAACGATGGTACGTGCTCTAAAACCCATACAATATTCAAGTGGATATGTTGTTAATTTGTCAATAATTGCATTTACTAATGTGAGCTTTTTTTTTTATTATTCTTTTTCATAGAAATTTGTTATACAATTTATTTACTTTCTTTTTTATAGCTATTAAAAATGTCTTATTCAGTTTATAATATTCTGCAGCAATCAAATTCAAAAAATCGATAGTATATATTATTTAAATTGAGAAAAATATTATTCAAGTTGTTAATAATTAGCTGCAATAATCAGCGACTTGTGACTTACTATTTTGAGATTTGATGTAATCCATAATGTAATAAACTGATATTTATAAATGCATGTTATAGATCCGACTTGGCTTTGTAAGAGTTATATTTATTAAGCGAATCACCACGAAGTGACTCCTCTAACTGTCAAAGGATGACTGAAATCGTTGCGTGTGTTATTTTCCAATCAATAAAATCTACCTCTATTGCAATATTTTGTCTTTATATTATATAAAACATACACGATATTACAAAAAAAAAAAACGAATATCTGAGAAAAAAAAATTGATACTGCATATGGCAACAAAAAAAAAAGACTATTATTAAAGATAGGGTAGAGTTTTTTAGAAAAATATTATAGTAGGTTTTTGTCTAGAAATGAAATAAAAATAAAAAAAAATTCTTAGAAGTAAAATGCATTGCATGCGTACTTGTACGACAGTATAAGCACATTGATATGTTTTTATAAAAGTCAAAGAAATAGCCACTATATCATTAGAGATAGGGAGAATTTTTTGTACGTAGAAGTTTTTCTATTCGATGACAGAATAATTTTTGCCCTGTTACTAAAATAAATATTAAGGAAATTTCTTGGAGACAAAAAAAAAAAATTGCATGTGCCGTACAAAAGTACACAGTCTTTTTTTTATAGAAAAATATTTCGAATTCTAATTCATTTACTAACAACCTGAGTGTTAACATATCTTTTTTCTAACTAAAATTTCCTACTCGTATTCTTTCATCTTGAAAATAAATAAATATCGTTGTTATTTTTTTTAATTGTTATCTTTATCATGTCAATATTATCATACAATGTCATGATTTTTCGTGTACTGGGATTATGGTATCCTGAAAATTCAATTTCAACGAGAAAACTTTTCTTTTACAAATTGTATACTGGATTATTAGTAGTGACACTTTATACATTTACACTTTCACAGTTAATTAAAATGTTTACTTCTCTGGATAATCCAGATGACTTTTCAAAAGCATCATTCATGTCAATAACAATGACAGCTACGTGTTTTAAAGTTTATGATATGTTATCTAATAAAAAATTACTAGTTCGTTTGATAAATACATTGGATACCGGTTCATTTAAATCACGAAATGCAATTGAATCATCAATACAATTTAAATTTTTCAATAAAATTAAGTAAGTGCCACGCAAGCGTCATGTAATTTATATCATATTTATATAATTATTGTGTCTGGAAAACTTTAAAATTTGATAAAATAATATAATTTGTCAAAGGTTGTTAATATTTCTGTATGGAACGTTGAATGAATCAACAGCTACTACAATAACATTATCATCAATCATTCGTGATGTTCCTCAGCGTACATTAGCATATAAAGCTTGGTTGCCATTTAACGAATCAAAACCACTATTTTATTGGATCGCTTTTATACATCAACATTTCGGTGGTTATTGTGCAGCTTCAATGAGTGTTGCATTTGACACGATGGTAGTTGGTTTAATGATTTCAGTTTGTGCACAGCTAAGAATTTTAAAATATCGTATTCATCATAGCCATGAAAAACAAGAAAAAAAATCCGAAAAAAATTATCTAGTTGACTGTATTCAACATCATAATGCCATATTCGAGTTAAGTTTAAAATTTAAAGCAATTTAATTGTTTACTAAAGTTTTTTTTTAAATATAATTCTAATTTTTTTTATTCTAGATTTGCTAAGTTGTCAAATTATATATTTTCAAAGGCTATATTTTTTCAATATTTCGCAAGTTCAATAGTATTATGTGTGAGTACATTCAGTTTATCACAAGAGAAACCATTTAGCAAAGAATTTAATAATTTAATTATGTATCTTGCTTGTATGCTATCACAAATTTATGTACTGTGTAATTGGTCAACTAACGTCTATATTGAGGTAAATTTAACAATAGAACTCTAATTGTTTGTTTTTGTTTGAATAAACAACATTGAATCGAAAAATATTGAATATACTATTTTTGTTTTACATTGGAATTTCAAAATTACAATAAAAGTTTATTGTAAAATTTAAATTACATTTTTATTTGTCGGCAAAGACTGAAGGAAAATTTTTTTATAATCTTAATATTTTAATAATATATATTATTTTGAATTACAACCCTATAGAGTACAAATATCGCCACTGGAATGTATAAAAGTGATTGGCCATCATTTTTAATTAGTTCAAAAAAAAATTTAGTAATAATGATGATACGTACACTCAGACCAATACAATATTCGAGGCTATTACTTACAATTTTCAACGATTTTGATAACTCTGTCAAATTGTTTTAGCTTTTAAAAATGTCGTATTCAGCATACAACATTCTTCAAAATTCTAAGTCAAGAATTGAATAAATGGATTGCAATATTATGACGAATCATATTATGTTTAAAGTTATAATGACTTGAATTTTGTATTTCAATTGAACTTTCAATCTTTCATTATTCTTAGAAATTGAAATTATTTCGTCTCGAAATGTTATAAAAAACTTTACGATTAATTAAGTGTCCCATTTTATTTTGCAGAAATTATATTTATTAAGGAAATTGCCACGAAGTCACTACTTCGGCTGTCAAAGGGCTATTACTTACAATTTTCAACGATTTTGATAACTCTGTCAAATTGTTTTAGCTTTTAAAAATGTCGTATTCAGCATACAACATTCTTCAAAATTCTAAATCAAGAACTGAATAAACAATTGCTGGTTTTTTTTGTTGTTCGAAACAATATTTCACGATTTTTAAAAATTAAAAATTATTTAAACTGCAAAAGTTATTGTTTTTTTTTTTACATACCTAATAAAAATAAAAAAAATTATATTTTTCACACAACTAAATTGATAATTGAATCACTCAAAATCTTGAAAATTTTACGATACTTATAATTTATGTAAAATTATAGGTATTTTTTCATTCGTTTAATTTTTGTTTTTTATTATTTAATTTTAAACTTTGTTTTCATTTCATCGGTGGCAAATCGCTCCCGGTGGCTCACAGATATTGCTTAAGTATTCACCTGTCCGAAAAATTTGCACGCAAACGTTTTAAAAAAAAAATAATTGCAAAGATCAAAATGTATGTTCGAATAAAAAACATACAGGTACATATTTGTTTTTTTTTTTTTTTGAAGAGATTGAGTGAAAAAATAAGTAGAATTTAAAAGCCTCAAGCTTTACAGATTTTATTTTTAAAAAAAGAATAAAAAATTATCCTCAATAAAATAATTTCATTTTTTTTTTAATCTACACAAATTGACGTGTATTTTTATGAAGATTAAATATTACAATCTAATTATTTTGACACTTTGAAATAAATTTAAAAAATATCTATTAAAATAAAAATAAATTAATTAATTCAAGTATTAATAACGTCGAGAGAAATAAAGCAATAACTTCAAGACCTGTCATAAATAGCAACAATAATTTTCCAAAAAATCCAAGTCAACTTTTGTTTTACAATAAAAAAAATAACAGAAAAATATGATTAAATAATACAAGAAAATAAATCAATCACATTGGAATTTAAAAACATATCAACGCGAATACCTCACTGTCAAATGTTGAATTATTTTAAAAAATGTGTTAATGGAAAAATAATAATTTTATAAATTCAATTGACAATTCAATTCACAACTGATTGAAAAATTTCTTGATGAATTTAATTGCTCTGAGTTAATGAGACATTATTTTTTTTAGTTGATTAAACTTTTTATTTATATATTCAATTTAAATAAGCTGAATTATTTAATACTTAACATAAATATCTATTGCTAAATGTAAACTGTCGTTGGCATTTAAAATAATGTGACTGTAGTTTCATCGATCGTTAACAAGCAAAATAATTATTGTAAGGGATTTAATACCATGTGTTATTTACGACTGCCATTTGATTGATCAACATTTCAACATTTTTTTTTCATATACCCACTGGCAATTGTTTTCTTTATTGAAGAAAACTTTTTAATATAAATTTAATATAATATTTATGGAATTTACCGGATGGCTTATTTATTTTGCCAGTCGTCTCATTGACATTCCCAAGATATTTTATAACAACAAATTAAAAAATGTATTATATAATATCTTGAATATAACAATTGAAAATTTTGTTTTATACATTTTTTATTAAACTTTTAGTTATTAATAATGACTTATTACAAACTTTTAAGTTTAAAAAAAATTAGAGCATTAAATTCTTTTAAAAACACCATAAAAGTATATGAAAAAAAAATCTTTAAGTAAAAAAACTTGTGTCAGATTGTGCACAATGGATATAGCTGTCAGATAGAAAAAACTTGCGAGAGATTTCGAGAAAAGCTTTTGAACTGTGTCCAGTGCAGTTTTCACCTTATATTTATGCTCATCTTATGTGGCTTTTATCGCACTTTAACTGAATCATGGATGGCAATTTCTAATGTCTAAAAAATAAAAAAAAACTCCAAAAGATATCTATCAAGATTTCCATTTCATAGCTTCAAAAAATATATATATTTTTTATCATCTAAATAATAATAATAATATTATTATATAAATAAATTTCATGATAAAAAAAAATCCATTAAAAATATATATTTGAATTTTATACTGCAGATAATACGATTGATCGATTTTAAAAAATCACAAAAACGTGAATACTAAAAACTTATTATGACATCTAATCTATAAAAATAGTCCCATTCTTATAAAATGTACTATAATAAAAGCAATTCTGAATTTATATATATTTCTACGTATAAATTTGTGGAAAATTTTGCTATACAAATTGGCTGCTGTAATAACGAACGAACGACTATTAAAATAACTGATAAAATTCTACACAATCTCGCTTTATATATTTTCCAATATATTATCATACAAATTTTTCAAGTAATCCTATTTTTTAAATTTATTATTATTTATTTATTTATTATTATCAAAATTTATATATATTTAGGATAGAAATTACGTGTTTTTCTGGGGGCTATAATGAAATAGCTATAAAATAAATCAAATTATTTTCAGAGAAAAAATTAAAGTTTTTAATTATAAAAAATAGGAAAAAAAAGAAAATTATTTTATATTTATTGAATTGTTTTAAATTTTATTGTAATTTAAAAAGAAAATATGATAGAAAAGTATCATTTAATAATTATTAAGATTAATTTGATTCAGTTAAAAGTCAAGTAAATAACTAAGCGATGAACAA
>JAPYYR010000099.1:0-77557 GCA_030523065.1 Aphidius colemani | reverse complement strand
GCTTTTAGTTCGCCGAAAATCGAAAATATAGATGGCGCTGATTTTCGGAATTTTATTCGGCGAAAAATATTTAAATTTTTTTGAAAGTTTTTTTTTAAATTTTTTCAGGGACTTTTACGGTTGAAAATTATCTCAAGACTCGATGTAAATGCGCTTTTTTCACTCTCATACTCCACTAAATCTATTTGGGTTGTGTTTTGGAGAAAATAAATGTAAACATTTGACTAATAACTCTTGGAAAATGTTGATTTATTTACTTGCAATTAATTCAAATGAATAACATATTTATTAAAAATGATTTTTAAAGAATCGGAGAAAAAACAAATATACAACTTCCGACTGTCGTGTTCATAAAGATAGTATCAAATCGTATAGGTGCATGGCGTCGTATGTTGATGTCTTATTATAACTAAGGCAGTTATTTACGATCCCAAAACCCCAGGGTAAATACAGAGATGATAAAAAAAAATATATGAAAAGAATGAATATGGAAGGAAGTAATGAAGAAACAAAAGAATCATAGGGAGCGTGAAAAAAAATAAAAGGTGAAAAAAAAACAAAACAATAAAAGAAAAGGAAACAATGAAAAAATAAAATGATTAAAATTAAAAAAAAAAAAAAGAAGAAGAATCGTGTGAAGTCGCGTGTCTCTTTCAACTCATTTTCACTCGGCATATCAGCCAACCGATGAATGCAAATTAAGCAGGTATTTAAATTATTCTGAGACGATTAATTGGATGCACAATTGTTCTTTTCTTCACTTGCAATTTTATATATATTATTATTAATTTTTTCATGTTGTATAAGTCTTGAAAAATACTCATTTATTTTTCTTATAATTATATATTTCTGTTTTCATTTGCAGACCTATAATTTTTAAACTTTTGATATTATTTTTCTTCATTTTATATCATTTTTAATTTCTCTTTTACTTATTTTTTTATGCTTCGAGTATACATATATTTTTCATCGTTACCTATGTGTAAAGATCAAGATAAACAGTTGCATTTTATTAAAAAAAAAAATGTTAATTACAATCAAGACACAGAGAGTGACATACGATGACTGAAAAATATATACTTAAATTTTTTTTTTTTCACATAATTTTATTACGTTTATGTTCTCTATTGTTCACTTGATAATAAATTTTGATAAGAATTGTTTTTTTTTCATCTACAATCCAACCTTGATATTTGAAAGAACAAAAAATTACATTTTTTTATTTTATACACATTAAATTTGATAAAATTTCATCGGTAAATTGTTAACAAAGAAATTGAAAAAAAAAAAAAAAAAAAAAAAGAAGAATTTATAATTATCACTAAACTTGAAAATGCTTTTTGCGATATCTTTTATTTCATCATCATCATCTTGACTTGGGTAGAGCAACACTGTCAAGCAACGAATCTTCGAACTGCTGATATTTCAAGTTATCTAAATCTGCAAAAAAAAGTAGATTAGAGATTTTTTTTCTGTGACATTAACATTGTTTTAAAAACAATTAAATATAAAAATGAAATTCATCAATAAAATAGCTCAAATAAATTAGTTAAAATGAAAATTATGATAAACTTAATTAACACTATTTGTTGAAGAATTTTTTAAACAAATTTTCAGAGCTTTTCACAAGTTGGTGCTTAACATTTGAGAATATCTAATCCTATTTCTGTTGGATCCGTTAATGGTTAATGGTATAGACAAAGTGGTCAGTAACCGGAACAAGTCCTAAGTCTGTCTTAAATCCCAGTAGAATAGATGGTTAAGGACTTAAGGTGGTAGTCATATTCTCTTGTTCCTTCTAAAATTTCTTGTTCTCATTTTACCAAACCAAAACAACTTTGTTGCTTTGATTAAATCTAAAATGTACAACTATTGACTATTTTCATATCCATGAGAGTTGCATTATGGTCTCCTTGTTGATACAACTAACTAATATATATACATAATGATTATGAAGCATAAACCTTGAAAGTTTACAAGTCACTAAATATCCTCCAGCTATTCTTAGAGTAATAACAGTAAATATCTCAAAGCTTAATTCTATTTTTTTAACAATTTACACAAGTAAAAATTATAATATTATCACGAGATAATCAGTGTCAACAATGATAAAAGCTATATGACAGCACCATTTTTTTTTTTATCATGTTTGACATTGAAAAGAAAATAAAAAAAAACTAATGACGTCTGCCTTTGTTGTACAATCGATGGTTTTTTTTTAAACTATTTGTTGTCTGTTTTAAATATTTTTCTATTTTTCAATTGAATTTAAGAGCTGATCATGATAATTTATCAAATATAATAGAAAATATATTCTTTTATCATGAAAATTTCTGTGATACAGTTAATTGTTATTCAACTGTAATATGCGAGGGTATAGAAACAATAATATTTGCAGTATTCACCCTTAATCAGAACAAGCCTAGGCAATAGTATGACATTAGGATTAAATTAGATTACAAACTAGAAATTTATGCTTAACCTTTATGGTATATATTCAGGTGTTTTATTATTTTACTAATCTTAAATTTTATCGATTGAAATTTTACATTTATTTACCAAAATTTGTGATTAAATGTATAAAAAATTGAGATGAAAAATATATTTTCCGTCAAGATATGAATTATTTTTATACTTCGAATAATTGTGATAATAATATTGACACTTTTATGCAGAATATATATAAAATGAAAATTATAAAAATTGAAGAGCAATTGAGAAAGTAATATTAGTCTTTTCACCCTCTATTCAGAATTTTATGATGCGAAACATGATTATACTTTGGGCATACGGTCGTTATAATTGAAATAAGAATAATGCCCAGTTTTTTTTTTTTATATTTCTTTTGTAAGATGGTAGTATGAATATTCGGTAGTTGGATAATATCAAAGTAAGATGACGACGACGACAACGAAGACTGTCACAAGGGTGTCATAACGGTGCATACTACAAGACTAAAAGAAAATTTTCTACTGTACCACGACAAAAGTCATTAAACGTAACGAGCAAAGTGGTTTTCTTGTTGATATTAATCCTTGAATTTTTCATAAACCACCAGACTAATTTCAATATACATTTTAAATGTAACTTATTCAACAAAAAAACAACAATTTATCCTGTAAAATTTATATTATTTTTTTTATTATTTTTCATAGATAATAAAACTAAATGACCTGCTGATGAAATTAAATTTAAATTTTAAAAATAAAATAAGTATAAAATTCAATAAAACACAGGATATATGTAGATAAATTTATGTGAGCGTTGAAAAGCGAGATGATAATCTAAATGATAGCACAAAGTAAAGTACAGAAATGCCAACGAAATTGGCAATAACAGGATGTACATTGGTGTATATGATAGCCCTCGGGGCTATTGGCGTTAACTTCCTATTTTTGTTACAATTCAAATTGGATATTCGTGCAACAAACGTTCAAAAAAAATCAAATGTCTCATCAAATTTCTTGACGCATATTTTCATTTTTTTTTTTGTTAATCTTTAGCTAAATTATCACTGATAAATTGACACAATAAATAATCATTTTTACTATGAAAATTGGATTATAAAAGAGCGCGGTGTATTAAAAATATTTCAGTGAAAGGTACTCTATATTTACATTGACATAATACTTGAGTGAAATACTTATAACTGAGAGAGGAGAGGAAAAAAAGAGGGTAAATATTATAGACTGCGAAAATGTCGTACGTTACGAGGCTGGTTGGCTCATTACCCTCGAAGCGTAATTTGAGGATCACTGGACTGGCTGAAAAGGGGCGCTTGATAAAAAAATAAAAAAAAATAGAGAAAAAAAACCCTGACCCTTCTCGTTTCTTCACTTTATTTCATTTTATTCGTTTCACTCGAGCTATCTGAGTCTGGTTTTTTCGTTTTCCCTTTATTTTTTTGTTGAACTGAATTAGCTCATTTGATTTAGTCACAAGACTATTTTATTGAAGGCTTTATGAGGCTAAAAAATGATTTTATGAACTTTAAAAAAAAAATGTGCAATAATTAAAAATCTATTATTATTTTATTTTAAATTAATTTGACATACAATTTTATAAATTAAATGAGAAATATTAATACTAAAATTGGATGAGTGATAAATATGAAAAATAAAAATCTTTTCTTTTATACTTAATTTCTAGTTGAAGTATTTTTAAATGTTGAAAATATTTTTTAATACATAATATACAGCACAAGTTTTAAATAGAGTCAATAAAAAAACCATAAAACAATTTTTTTTTTTGCCAATACGAATGTTATAGTTGTATGAAGACTGAGGATTAAAATTTGTCTGACTAAAACGCGTTTGTTCTACTTAAAAAAAAATATTACATCTATCCAATTGGTTTTGGTGTTTAAAATATAAAATTCAATAAAGCTCAGGTATTTAAAAGCCAAATATACTTAGAAAATATTTTCCAAACACTGATATTGACCTTTAAGATGAAATGAAAGTTAAAATAATAAAATTCAAAAAATAATTAAGAAAAATAATTTGTTTCTTTTGTAATTTAATGGACTTTAATATGAGCTTCATAACAAAAAATTATTATTCTATAAATGATAAATTTTGAACATCAAAAATGTCGATGAAAGGGTGAAATAGAAAGACAGAGAGTTCTGGACTGTCTTATGACCCTACTCGCTGAGATTTGCTATTGCTAATTTAGCACGGTGTATCCCTCGGGGATGCATGCCGAAATCATCTTGCCCAAGAACACCATAACCCAGAGAGAAAGTTAGTGGTTATAAGGGTTGGAAAGAGATAATAAAGAAAGGAAGAAAGATTCAAGAAATCAGATTGAGTATATGTAACAAGTAACAGAATAGACCAGACTAAATGAGCCAAAATTTCCATGTCTTGACATAATTTTATTAGAGATAATTAGACAAGACAAGTCTACCCATTTGCCCATTGAATTCAATCACAAATATTAAATAAAATCACGTGATAAATTATATTCTATATATACATTTCAACACACTTGAAAAATGTTTAAATCAATTTTTTTTATTTTTTATTTTTATAGCTGAATTAAAAATGGATGTGCTGAGAGAAAGAGAAGTCAAAGACAGCCTAGATCGTCAATTACAGGATGAACAAAAAACACGAAGTAAGTAAATTAATAAATAGAAATTATTATTTAAAAATTTAATTTATAATTTGTATATTTCAACTACTGTATCGATTGGTGTACCTCAACGAAGACAAAGCTTACGTAATAATCGACCTTAAGATGGTAGTAAGAGGTGAAAAAGGGGGTGGCAAATGGGTGGTATCGAATGTCGAGAACGGGTTTCGTGCTCAAGGGGTTAACTTGGTAATAAATCAAGAAGCCGTAGAGACATACTCTGTAAGTTATAAACTCAGTGTGGGCCCATTCGCGAAACGTTGGGCGCCGGAGGTTCCTATCGTTGCTTATCCCATTATTATATGTTAAGAAAGAGAGAGAAAATATATATGATTTTCTGTCTATTGTCTCACTTGCCATCAAGTCACCAACTATCGTCCTAACGTAGATATATATACCATCATTTGTGAGCTTCTTATGGTCCCTCTTTCTCTCTTCCTCATAGTCTCAGCAAGAAATGAAGGATGAGACAGATCGACAGAGTTTTCAAACTCAAAGATAATATAATGAAGGAAGAAACATTACAAGCCAAAGGCCACGATCACTCAGCCAAGTTTGTATATTGAATGCCAGTTACTAATTGAATAGTTACCTCTAATGTTTATGATGACTTGTTCATTTATATCCAACTAAACACAAATTTTTTGCTTCTATTTTTTGAAAAATTCGGAAACAATTTCTAGAAAATGACGAGAAACTGGTTGGCTGGGTAAAAAAAAAAATTAATTATTGTCATAGAATTATCAAATTTTAATTCGAATATAATTCTTCATTTGAAGATACAAATTTTAGATTACAAAAAAAAAAATTCCAAGTCAATAAATTGAGACTTAAAATATAATTTATATAAATTTTTTTCTTGTTTTGATATTTTACCATCAACTGTTCATATTTCAAGCTCTAAGTATTTTCCAATAATTTTTTTTTTCAAATAGGGGAATGTTGTATTGATACATGAGGTATCAAAAAGAAATTTAAAATAAAAAAAAGTTCAGCTTAAGTGATTGGTCTGATAAATTCATTGAGTTGATGAGCCATGAGTATAGAAACTTGGGAGAAACAAAAAATTCGACAAATGATATGAAAATGATGCTGTTAGTTTTTGAGGTCAATTATTGAATGTCGTAACCCAACAAGTCCAACTAACCCTGATGAAAAGCTCAAAAAAAAAAATAATAATTTAAAGTATTTTTAATTCAAGAAACAATTTCGTGTAATTTTTTCTACTTGAGGTGTAATTTTTTGATGATTTTGACTTGTGAAAAAATCGATTTACATTGGAAAATAAATATAATCTATGTATTGGATTGAGACAGAAAATATACCGGATGATAAAGCCAAGCCCTTGTAGAAATACGAGACTGAAACAATAGCCAGTCCATTAGTCAACGGGGCTTTCATGTCAATATATAAATACGACAGCTAACCGTGCCTTAAACAAAACTCTCATTGGATGACATTTCTCTCCCTCATATAAGTCACTCGATAGAAAGTCTTTTTATTTTATTCATTCACATTTATAAATAGAAAACTTACTTATCTACAAAAAATGATATTTACTTAATTTTTTTTGTTTACTTATATTCATAAAATACCATCGATATCATTCTCAAATGACCAATAATATTTTATATATTTATCATATGTCATTGTCATCTTTTTTTTTTTGTTTATGTCCAATTTTGTCAGGACTATTTAGCAAATAATTTTCAAATCTTAGCAAACAATACATTTAATAATTCAAAGAAAAAAAAAATATTATCTTCTCGTATTTTGTTTAGAAAATAAATGAAATTGAAATTCAAAATGAAATTTAATAATTATTCAGCTTCAAATTTGGATAACAATTTATTGTAAAATTAATTTAATTTTTATTTAAAAAATGGTCATTATAATTTTGTTAAAATATCTATATGGGTTTTGAAAAAATTAATTTTTTACTAATTAGCTTTGATAATGGAAGAAAAATAAATAATAAAACTTGACAATCAAATGGACTTAGATTTATCAACAGGCTCACCCCTTGAATCAGCCAAACAGTAATGTTGGGATCGGGTATCATTGTAATTGGGACTCGAGGGACTCTGCCCATCAATTCATTCTACAAAATAAAACTGCAGTACTTTCTAATTTTCAATGAATCAAAATACAAATGTTGTTAAAATCTATGAACTAACAACAAAAGATTCCAGGACCTTTCAACGTCCTGTCAAATGATTAAGCTGCTAGAAAAATATTATCAGCAAAAAATTAAGTTGATTTGACTTGAAAAAATTGTAGTAAATCATCTCCAATAAGAAAAAAAACCTTTAATTTTATTAATAAATTATTTAAAAGTTTAATATTAATATAGTAAAATTTTTCTATTAATTTTTTTCATCTCTTTTTAATTTCAAAAATAAATTTACCTTTATACTTTTTCCATGAAATTAAAGCATCATATTAGCTCCACTCAATGAACCAGCAACTCATATATGAGTTTGTTTATAAATATAAATATCTGCTAATAATTTTTGTAAATACATATATTGTCTATATATGTAGTCTGTATTTACGTATATGGTTGTAAATTTCTTGCATCTCTTTGTGTTAAAAAAAAAAAAACTGTAGTACAAACACGTTGAAAAATAAAAAAAAAATATCCAACATATTCAGTGAATCGTTTGACTGTTCAATCGAAGCATACCACACAAGGGATATTTCTTGTACAGTTGGCACTGAAAGGGTTGTAAGAAGAGATTTCTTTGTTTTTTTTTTTATTTTTTTTTTTTGTGTTATCTATTTTTTTTATCACTATTTTTTCAACACTTGCGGTAACTGCTTCTTTGTATATCAAAGTTAAGACTAGAAAAGCAAGTCTTGATTTTTTTTCTTTTGTCTGATTACATACATGCAAGTAGCACATATTAATAGCTGCTTGTATGTATAAAACATTTTACAAATAAAAAAAAAAAACAACAGACTTGGTTGAAGTCAATTTTAAAATTTTTCATGCTTATTTTGATGGTTTTTTTTGTTGTGTCCAATCACTGTGAATATATTCACACCTTTATCCAATAATTGAACGTCGTTTTTGAAGTTGAATTGGGGGTGAAAATGAGAGAGATGAAATTTGTGCTTTTAGTCTTAGGAGTCCTCTTACTGATGAGGGAATGCTTCAAGGTGCCGCGGTCACTTTGTGAGCTAAAGCTTAGCACACGGTGTTTAATTAAGCCTTGATCTAGATCACTTCTATATATACCTTTGTTTTATTATTTTTTTATTTTTTTTATTTACAAAAATGTTAAAGCTCTTTTGTAGCACTGAAAAGCTTTACACATCATACTGTGACTGACGTTGAAATTATACATGAAATATCTTCTTTTTTTTTTCATCAAAAGTATAATTATTATTTTATTTTTAAATATCAAACGTAAACTTGAGGATTTAATTTAATTATTAATCTTTTTTTTGGTCATTTTTTTTTTTATATTTTCAACGGTTGAATATTAACACCAAAAAATGTTAAAAAAATAATTTAAAATGAAATTATCATCGAGTTAAATACTAATAAACAAGAAAAATATTCAATTAAAGTTTGAAAAAATTTAAGCTTTTATGTTCATTTAAAAATTAAATTAAAAAAAAACATTAAATTGATTTTTTGAATTTTGAATTTCAGTATTTTTGATAAATGTTTATTTGTATATTTTTTTTATTGAAAGAGCTTTTATCAAATATTTGATAAAGTGTCTAGAAAATGGGTATGCAGATATCTTCGTTAATTATACATAAATGTTATAATAATATTATAATTGATAGGCATGTGTAAATGTGTACTTGATGTGAGACTTTACATGAGATGCGATAGTGTCTAGTTTAATACGGCTGATAACACGCATCATATATTCACTTGTACGCGCTTTTAGATTATGTCAACATACACGTTAACGTACATCACATAATCTTCATAACATTTTTTATATTTTTATACGCAAAAAAAGAGAGAAAAAAAAAAAAAAAAAATAGACGCACAAACGCAATTACAGTACATTGAACACGCCTCGTGTGTTACTTTTCTTCACTTGGTTCGCAGCCACCTTGCATATATGAGCATTTGTCTGATGATCATTCGAGCTGACAAGAACGTAAATAAAATATTAAATAATTAAAAAAAAAAAATAGATAATTACATACGCAAATGCTCATAGCTACAATGTCTATTTTACCTCATTTTTTTTTATCCATATATTTATAAATAATTAGAGTAAATTCATGAAAGCCGTAGACGCTATGTATTTGATAGAAAAATAAAAAAAATATATCTATTATTTTTGAAAAAATAAATAATAAAAAAATCCTTCGGGATGTAAACAGTAAAGTTAAGGAGAATTATTCATCTATGCTAATGAATTTGTGCGCACAAGTACCGCGCATTTTTTATCCTCCGGCTAAAATTACTACGGTTTGGCAGATATACATACTTTCTACCCCTCAACTCATTGCAATACACTCATTTCTGGAACAGTTCGTCTTTATGTAATACAGCCTGGCGGGCAAATGGTAAAAATATCATGGGATAAAGTCAAGGTAAAGAATAAAAAAAAATTGATAAAAAAAAAGCTGTAAAAATATCAAATTAACATTTCTATTTTTTAAATCAAATTTATAATTTTTAAAAACACTTTTTTTATGAATATCATAATAATATTTTATTATAATTCGTGTTTATATATTATACTGAATTGTAGAACCCCCTTGGTAAAAAAAAATAAGATTTAAACGAAGGATGTTTTTGAATGTTACGAGTCTTCTTTTTTTTTAATTATACTTGTTAATGGCATCAAAAGTTTTAATCATAATTAATCATTCATTAAATATTAAAAATTATTGGCTTGTTAAATTAAAATTTGTCTTGTTAAATTAATATTTTTTATAAATAAACATAAAAATAATAGAAAAGCTTGCTAGGGCTGCAAGCTCACTGTGTCGTCGAAAAACGAGCTTAAAATTAAACATCAAAGTTTAACGCGAATCGAGATTGAATCAACGTCAATTCATATAGCTACAGTCAAACGAGTTATTCAAATAACTTGAAAATTTGACAGAATATACTTGAAATGATATAGAAAAGAGTTTGGTCAAGTTGAAAAATATATAACGTAATTTTTTACAACGAAAAAATTAATTAACTACACATTTAACCAAACACAAGTTCAAATGACTCGAAAATTTGACATAAAATACTTTAAACAATAAAAAATAATTTGTTTATATGAAAAACAAAATAAAATTTATAATAAAAATTGATAAACTCACCCTTATATTGCAGTTGATGATGAAAACTTTAGATTGACATTGACAACTTGTCCCATTGAAATTCGTATCATCTACAACATTAATTGAAAAAAAAAGAAAAAATTCGTATATAATTGAAATAAAAAATACAGGTAAAATATTTTTGCCAATACTGCAGCAGGCAGCTGGTATTTCTAATTTCATGTATAGCTATTTAGCAAAATGATAGCATCAAATAAAGCAACTTGAGAATGTTAAATTTCAAGGCATTCAGTAAAATTACGTATATAAAATTTACATTATAAGTAATTTATTCATGAATTTACATTATGAAAAGGACGAATCGACAACTTTGTTTTATAAATATGTATTAATATATTCAATAAATAATATTTAACACGTATGATCAGAGTTTAAACTACATGATGACATATACCGTTGCGTATTTAAACACTTAAATTTTCAGTCTCTATGGAATTTAGATGAAAATTTCGAGAATAAATGCTTACAAACATTCCCATACGGCTTTTGTAGATGGCACAATATAATATAACATAACATATATTTATGTCGAGCAAGGAATTTTGCCTCGAAGCAATACACAAACATAGCTTCGTTAATTCTCAAACATCCATATATATACAAATGATATTTAAAAATTCATAAAAACACGTGAAAATAATTCTTTCTTTTCATTTTTAAAATTTTTTAAAAATTAAAATATTCAAGAAAATTAATCCTTCATAACATTTAATTTTTTCTAAATACTATCGACTGCTATTTAACAAAAAATATGTATAAAAATATTTCGTTTTTATCTACAAATTTATATGACAAATGAGACGATCAACAGTAACCACAGACATTTGAGTACATCACCTGACACTCGACACACAATTTCACAACTTTTATCCACTTTTACATACAAAATTGATATTTTAATGCTGTTTTTTTACCTTTTTTATTTTTATTTTTCATAGTCAGTTGTTCTTATGTATATACATGTACGTAATCGTCAATTATTTAGTGAAAATTTCAGGTTTATGAGTATAAGGGTAGATGAGTTAGAGAATATATAGAAGGGTAGATTCAAAATGAGCCTCTTAATGCGAGTTCTCGTAAAGTAACATCCCCTCAAAGTCCCAATGTCGGTTTGTTTTTGGTCTGTACTACTGTCCTAAAGCTTTCTATTATGCATATTTTCTCTATTGGCAAGTAAACATATATACCTCCCCTTTTCTCTCCTCATTATACTCACCCCTTCATTTTTATTGTTTTCTTTTTTTTTATTATTATTATTTTATTTTCTACTCGATTGCAAAATATTTGAGTTTAATTAATAATTGAAACCATTAAAAATTGAACATTTTTATTTCTATAATTTATTGTTATTATTAAATTTATTTTAATTGTAAATGTCATTTATTTTGTTTAAAAATTGGTCAGTAAGTCTGTTGATTTCATGTGTTAATTCTCACCCTTTTTGACACATCAATTTGTTGTATGGTAACTGTATTCCATAGTCATTGATGAGACAATTTAACGATAATGTTTTTGGTTGTAATCATCGAAATGATTGTCCATGATGGCCAATATAATAAAAGCCAATGATTATAGCAACATTATAATACAACTTCCCTTCCACTTTTGTAAACAAACTTAATCTAAAAGCATCATTTGTGCTAAATCATTATTTAAATACAAAACGATTATCAACATTTGTTATAGTTTAAATGTAATATTGACATAATATTTATTAAATTATTATGATTGACATGGTAGAATTAAACACAGTAGCTACTAGTTGATGAGAAATTTACGATAAATATTTTTTCATTGATAAGTTTATATATAGTCAAGGGGATTTTCGAGGTTGATGGATTTTCGAATGAACATTTCCAAGGTTGGTAGCTAATGGTATTCAAGATATTTATAGGATGTGAACGAGCTTTCAGAGTTGAATCAAGAAAGGGCTAAATTTTGATCAAGACGCCTCTGAGATCTAAGACGTTTACGCGGTTTTCGCGCGAGTTAAAGGGTCCTCTGGTAATTACAACGACCACAACGGCCAAAATAGGGTTTCTGAAATTTCACAACCAATGTTTATCTCCGTCTTTTGTTAATACTGTCGTACCAGAAAAAAAAATATTAAAAAAAATAATATTATTACTTTAATTAATTAATTAAAATTTATCTCGATTTCTTACGATACCAATTTTTATATATTTTTTTTTTGTTTTTTCCTCTTTTTAATTTCGAAAAAAACTCGCTACACATTTTTTTATATAATATACTGTGTGATAATAGATATACGGTAGCAATTTTATCACACGCCTCAAATACTTTACTCCAAGAATTATTCAAAGCCGTAGGATATGCTTCGTTCCATCTCGAAGAATGCAGCAATCGATAATTACGCACTTGCATATCGATATCTACCGTTTGATTTATAAATCCATCACAAAGACACGTTTGCTCAAAGCAAACTATATACGCATATAATAATTTAGTTTATTTGCATGAACACATTTTTTTTTTCTCTTCAACATGATTAATAATTTATTAAAATATCAAATTTAATTTCTTCTTATTTTTCTGTCATCTTTTATTCAATTTTAAATATCAAAAACATTTCTTTTTTCAATTATAAAATTGATTGAACTCATCTTGAACAAAAAAAAGCTCCAAATATAATTTTTGCCTCATCAAGATCAATACTTTCTAATTTTTCATACACAATTGTAGAAAAAGTACAGCTAATTTTGCTGATAAATTGATAATAATTTCGTTAAAATGCATTTTCTTTAACAATGAAAATTATTGTTGAACTTGAAAGAAATGATAGTGGTTAAATATCTTTGGAGCCCTTGTGAAGAGTTAACAGTACAGCTGAATGATCATGCTTCATTCTGTTTGACAATGCTTTGTTTATAGGTAACCGTCGACACGAATGCACTATGCTTGCTACACATCGTTGCTTCATAACGTTTATTCGTATATATGTGCTGCATATAAAATATATATACAATATGTATGAACATGTACCAGATGAGGCAGACAGGGCAACGATGTGAGTACATATTCTCCCCTTTTCCTCGGCTGATATTGTTATTGTTATTATTATTGTTATATATTCGAAAATTTTGAAACGTTCACCCTATAAATGCATCTCTACTGCTATGATTACTATGCTACAACAATATAACCACCACCTCTTCATCTCTTCATCTCTTCAATTCACTATAATATATCCTTTCTCTTTTGCTCTCACAAACTCCCACGGCTTTGGTTATTGTTCATATTAATTGATGCGTTATGTTTGATGCCGTTGTGATAGCCATTGTACGTGGCCTGTCCACTGATAACTGAGTTACCGACTGCAGCAACCAGAGTGCACACTCAAACCTAATTATCTCGAGCCGATGCAACTACCGCATTGCGTTGGCATTTCAAATACATTAATTTTATAAATCGACATCTATTTATTTTTTTTTTTTATTATTTTGCTATATTAATAGACAAAATATTGCATAATTTAATATGCTACACTCAAAATTGGTCAATTTTTTATATTTAATTATTGAAATTATTACAAATATGTACCGTGTAAATTTATTCAATTAATTTTTTGATGTTTTTTTGTTTTTCTTTGGTAAGAAAAGAATCAATTTTGTTGAAGATTTTTTTGTGTGAACATGTTGTAAAATAAACAAGTTTACGTGACAGCAATGCTGCTGCTGAATAATAAATCTTAAAATTCAATTGAAAATCTTATTGTTGTTGTAACTTGTGGGTTATTCATTCATAAATAATTTCTTCAATATTTTATCGGTTTTTTTATTTTTGCATCTTCATTATTTAAATGTTCAAACTCACGATGAGTCATCTGTATAGTCTTCTTTCTTGTTTTTTATTTTCCCTGAGATATATGATAATATAAATTTTAATTTATTTGTTCTTTGCATATTTAAAATGTTCTATTTGAATTGAAATAAAATTTCATTATCTATATATTAAAATTTGTAAATAAAAAAGCACAAATAATTATTAAAATTATTTTAAACAATTTATTTTGAGTTTGTTGGTTAATGTAAATTGATATGTAGGATTGTTTTTATAGCAAAAAATTGAAATATCAATTCGCTTATTGACTCGTTACGACTGCTGTAGTATTACGAAAGGTCAAATCAAAATAAATAAATATTTGAAACGTCATAACAGTATACATAAAAGTAGGCAGTGCAAAAATGAATAAAAAAAAAAAAAAAAGGGAGAGTTGTTACGCCCAAACTTTTTTGTTTGGTAGAAAGGTGTGTTATGAAAATTGAGTCGTTCAAAGTTACATACGGTTTGATAGATTACCGAACGGGGTGTGCTTTCCCCAGTGGGATAAGCATCAATAAAGTTAATGGTTCTTTCATTTTCCATAAAAATAAAATTCCCATTTCAAAAATAATATATTATTTACATATTTCTACAATTTCTAATACTTTGGTAGACTTGAAAACGTGTCTGAGTCTTTGGAGAATGGAATTATTAAAGAGCTTGAAGTAAAACTGGTAAAGCCACGATAATTGTTAGCAAATATTAATAACTGGGTAAAGAGGTTTTTCTGAAGGGGGTATATTTTGTATAAGTGATATATACAGACAATCAAAGACTGTAAAAAGCCCCTTACAAGGGCGATGAAAACTCTTTGGGTATAAGAGCAAATATATAATGCCTGGATGATTTTATACTGATCAGACAGTCAGGGGTGTTGAAAGACGCGATAAACGCGTATAACCGTGATTGAAATTTGGAAATTCTCTTTGATGCAATTACCTACGAGGTAGGCACAGTTAAAAAGCCATGAAATACTAAACGAAAAAAAAAAAATGATGACAGTTGAAAAATACATTGGCTGTTTTTCAGTTGTAAAAATTTATTGAAAAAAAAAAAAAAAAATTATCAATCACTTTTAAATAATATTGAGTAAAGAGCACTTGTAAATTTTTTTGTAAATTTTTTTGTCTGTAAAAATTGCCAGAAATATTTTTATCACGTTTAGAAATTTTTTTGTAAAATATAAAACCGATTGCTTCAATTTGAGATTAATTTCTTTTCATATTTTTCGTAATTTTTGTATTGAATAGTTTCTATTTTCAAGACGAAACTTGTTTTCTTTGTAACATTTTTCTTTTTATATTAATACTATTTTAAATTTTCAAAATGAATTCCTTCATTTGCTATTTTTCAATTCTGTTTCAACCTCACACAAATATATTCGTATTATTTTTTTTAATCATACATTTTTCTTTGAATGAAATACAATTCAAAAGCGGCTAACCTTTGAGTTTAAAGTCCTCGAAAGTACAGCTAAAATTCACTATGTGCTAATTAAAATCCAGATGAAAGTTTATTTTTTTCAATGCAATGCAATGCATAAAAAAAAAAAAAGAGAAAAATTCATATACGTGTGTTTCAAGTGGCCATTGGTGGATGAAGCAAGGGTTAGGGGTTCCTTTGCTGGTTCTTTAATGTGGCAATCTTGGGGCGTGATAAAGTGTGGTACAAACGTTAAAGACGAAAAAGAATTTTGAATTACCTATTACCACGATGTAAACTGCAAGACCTTGTATAAACATACTTGAAGGCGTTGCGAATGTTTCTCTTATATTTTACTTTGTTTTTCTATTTTTTTTTTCACTTTGGTCATCGTTTTTTCAGTTATCATTTCAAGTTTTTTTTCATATAAATATTTTCTCATATTTAAAATATAAAAATAAACTATTTTTTTTAAATATAACTACCAACATTTTAATTTATCTGTTTTATTAATATAAATTATAATAATTACATAGTCAATTTTACGTTAAATTAAAAATGAGCAGTTATATGTTTAAAAAAATTTTCCGTACAATTTGGTTAGTGGGTGGTTGGGTGAAGTTGGAGAGGGACAAAGTTATCTATATACTCGTTGAAAGGAAATTTATGGGAATTAATATTGGCTCCCTCGGGGATAAGATACACTGAGATCCGCGGAATGCGACTTTTTGGCATACATGAAGGGAACTTTAAGAATTTAATTCGTACACTGTGCTTAAACTTTTTACCCTCTCAAAAATTTATTTATTTATTTTGTTTTTATTCATATTTTATTTTCTTATCTTGTATAATTTTTACAATCATATTTTCTGTTGTTTTTTTTTATTTCAATTTGACTTGAGGCAGTGATTTTTTAAAGACAATTTTTTTTGAATAAAAATTATTGATACATAAAAAAATATAATAGAAAAAATATGTTATGTTTTTGAAGACTGATGGTGTGTGTCAATCTGACCATCTATTAAATGCATGAACTCGATAATGTAGTCCCTTACTCGACACATTATTTTTTTTTGGACAAAAAAAAAAATACATATCTGAGAAAATGAAATATCATCAATGCACATGTAGATCTTATCATGCACATTCATATCTGGAACGATAAACTACACCCCTTGAATAAAAAAAAATATAAAAAAAAAATGAGAAAAATCAATGTAACAGGGAAACTGGCAAGGGTCTTTTCTTAACATGAAAAATAATAACATAAATAACATAAAGACTCATCGTTTCTGTGATCGTCAAACAAGTAAAATATGTTGAAACAAAAAAACAATTATTATTTAGAATAAATAAAAATCAATAATTGAATTATACTGCAATGAAGTTGGTTTGAGAAGGAATAATTAAACGTTTTTATTTAGTTTTTTTGGAAGTAAAAATTATTTTAATATACAAAAATTAAAATAGACACTCACTGACTTGTTACGATAGCAGAATTTTGTAAAATAATAAACTTGAAGTTGTTGTTAAGTGATGAGATAATGGTATCATATTACACGACCGAAATAAATTTAGAAAAAAACAAAAAAATATACTGCAATAAATAGGAGTAGAAAAATATATAAATCGGCTTAAAGATGGTAATCGCAGTTCAAGCAAAATTGGTAAATTTTTTTAAAAAATATAATAAACCAAACAAAAAAAAAAAAAAAAAAAAAAAAAAAAAAAAAAAAAAAAAAAAAAAAAAAAAAAAAAACAACTTGAAAAATATAAAGACTAATAGTTATTCATCTAATATACCCTATTATTTTGCAAGTTTTAATAATTTTTAAAATTAAAAAAATATTTTTTTTCCTCAGCCAGTATTTGTATATCAATTTTTAAAATTTTATTATTTTTTTTTTAAGTGTAAAAAGTTGATTGCATTATATTGATTGAATAATAAAAAAAATATGAAATAATAAATATCCAATAAAATTTATTATGAATTCTAAATTAAAAAATCAAAAAAAAATAACCTAAAAGTCTACATTCCGTACGACGAATAATGTAAAAATAAAATACAGCAAAAAAAAAAAAAAAAAAAAAAAATTGTAAATAAAAAAAGAAAAAGACAGGGATTTTCCCAGAGAAAATAAAATAAAAAAGTCATCCCCAGTCCATGACTCGTTCAACGCGCAAAGCAATACACATCCCCTCGGTTTTTTTTCTCTTTTTCAGCAAGAAAAAACATAATCCTGATATCTGTCAGTTTTCGGCCAATAAAACACGCGTACTATACAATCCGCAATGCGAAAAGTACCTCCGCTGCTTTGGTCTGATAAAGCATGAGAAGGCATAAAGATAACCATCCCCTTTTTTTTATTTTTTCTCTTTCACGTTATCCCCGCGAAAAAAATAATCGGAAAGTTCATATATACATATCGAAATAATAGGTTTACAATAAAACAAAAATAGAACACTAAAAAAAAATTAGATATCTCTTTTATTTTCAAATTTTCCGGATTATTTTCATGAGCTTTCAAAGTTCCAATGCAAAATAAATTCAAAAAAGCGTTAAATAGTCCGAAAAATTTATTGATAAAAATTTCACTTAAAATGTCATATGAAGATATTCCAGCTAACCAGTTTCTCGTAATTTTTTTAAAAATTTCCGGAAATAATTTCTAGAAATGTTTATTAGATATTTTATCCGGAAATTTTTCATAAAATATCTAATAAAAACTTTTAGAAATTATTTCCAGAAATTTCTTAGAAAATATTTAATGAAAATTTCCAGAAATTTACCAAAAATAGAAACAGGAAACTTGTGGTTAGTTGGGATAATATAACAATTAATAGTGATAATAATAAATAAATTTCAAGTGAATAAATACAAAATAAGGGTAACCAGAGCTCAGATCTCAAATGACTTGCTACAAAAAGCATGTAAATATTTTCATATTGCTTTACAGCTTGTAACTCAAGCACGTAATATCTTTATCCTATATAAAAGAAATAAAAAATATGTTGAATATTGTTAAATCCGGACCACACAAATTTACTACGAATAAAAAAAAAAAACCATAAAAAGAATAGAAGATTGACAATAAGCTCAATAATACTAAAGGACACTCAAAAATCTTTTCAGTCTTTCAAACGTGTGCGGTATTGATAGGATTTCTGTCTTACCCTAACATTGTTTCATTTTTTTTTTTATTTTTATATTTTGTCTTGTATTGTTTTTGAATAGCATTTGTAAAACAATTCCAATGAACGGAAATAGTCTTTATATTTATATTTGAGGCTACAAAATCCACACAGAGCTTTTCGAAAAATAAAACTTTACGGCTGACCCTATTATGTATATTTTCACTTGACAAAATAAATTTCCTTATTCAAATTTCTATATGTTTTACAGAATATATTTTCTAATAATAAATAAATATTATTTTCAACAATTTTCTATTATAATTTTTTAAAAAAATTCATAAAATATCAAAAAAAAAAAGCGTTAAAAAATAAAGTCAATATTTAAATGTGTATAAAATTAAGTTTAAAATTTAATCAAAAATAGATTTAGTTAAAAGTATATATCCTAAATTCCCGAATATAATATATATATATATTTATATAAATAAATTTGGCACAGGATGCACGGTCTAACTGCTATCGATGTTGTGCCTCGAACTATAATCATTCGAGTGGTACGGATTAAGTGTATTATTATTCAGCAGGCAGCTTTGTATAGAGTTTGGACGATGAAACAAAAATAAGAGAAAGAGAGAGAGTATAATAAGAAGACAGTAAAGAGAAAAAGGGGTATATATCTTTTACCTTGGGTTGAGTGCACAGATGCTGTCCGTCGGAAGCAAAATACAACACAACATAACACACGAGACACACTAAGTTTGAGACTATTGGACTGGTAAAACAGTAGGTACCTAAGTGGCCCTTTTCTACAACCCCTTTTATAACATTTATAACAACAAAAACAACCCTCTAACTTACGCTCTCTTAACAAACACGTATCTTACGACTTGAGTTTATGCTTACGATCGCAAATTTTAACAATCATATGAATTTTAATAATCCATATAAATAATATCAATGAAATATAATGAATATTTCAATATTTTACATAAATATAAATGAAAAATTCAGCAAAACAATTTAATTTTGATACTTTAATTTGAAAAAAAAGCTCTACTCTTAGATTTATTAATAATTAATTTGAAAAATCGTTTATGTATTTATTTTTAAATAATTTTTTCGAGGATTATTTGGTAGTTTAGATGTGTATCAGTCATGTTGCAGGTGTTAGAAATGGTCAATATAGCTAGAAAATGCAAATCATATTATACTGACGGTCTATGATGGGGATTGGGGTGGTCGATTAGAAAGAGAAAGTGGACAAGTGTTGAGGCAAAATTGAGACAAACTCCTTATATTAAATGCACGATCATGAGAAATTGTTTGAGGTGGTAAAAAGGGGAGTTAAGATAACGTCTATATGGAAGTGATATTAGTTTTCACAAGCCTTGCATGATTGAATTTTCAATTGTATTAAATGTCTAGGTATTTATTCAATACTATGACGAATTCAAATGTTATTATACAAATTGTTTGTATATGTGTTTAGGTCGATGTACTGTGATTGTTTTTTAACTTGAAAATCGTGCTTTTAAAATTTACATATTAAATGAACGCCGCGTGTACACACCGTTTTTGTTATTATCCAAACGATCGAAACCTTCAAAGTTTAAATAAATACAAAATTTTTTTCTTTTACGATATCTATTTTCTTATATTTATATATATTTTTCTACATGCCTGGTTTTTATTTTTATTTTTTGAGAAATAAATAAGGAAAAAAATAAATATACTTTATCGGATAAAAAAAATGAACTTTTGAACTTTTTATTTTGATAATAAGTTATGCCACAAGGTACTTGAAGTTTCCCATTCAATTAAAATGGAATTTATGCAATTTTATAATTTTTTTTATAAATTATTAAATATGCGGTCAGTAAAGAAATATATTTATGATAATTTTTTTTCGATTTGACAGTTGAAAATGATTAGAAAATAATTTGAATTTGTTGGAAATTGACAATATTTTGTGATGAATTTTTTTGTGAATTGATTATCCACACATATGCATGACGTTAATTCAACTCTGAAAAAAACTTTGAATGCTTTGCAGTGAATAAAAAAAAAAAAAAAAAAAAAAACTAACTTTGTAAATTAACCAAGCAGAAAATAGTTGATGGTTTTCGTGCATTTGAATATTTATAACTCGCTAATATCCCACCTTTACAAATTCAACACTAAATATTTTCTGTCAAAAAAATATTCGAATAAAAATAAAAACAAAAATTACAACAATTACGAAATTTAATATACGCACATGGATAGAATAAGTTATATAAAATTGATCAGCAAAAAAAAACATGTTACTGTATGAAAAAAATTAAATTGACCCTCTTATATTTACCATATTTTTATAATATTTTTTATTATTTCTAAAAAAAATTATAATGAAAAAGTTGTATATAAAAAAACCCTATGTTTAAATGAGAAACTTCAAGTGCCTTCTGTAGCGTCACTTTAATGTAAAAATGAATAATAAAAAATAAAAAAAAAACAACCAGACAGTTTGAATTAAAATTTAAATGTGTAAATTAATAATTTATTTTCAGTTGAATATTATTTTAAATGTGTGTAGCATGAAATAATTAGAAAATAAATTTTAAAAGAAAATATTTAATGGAAAAGAATGTATATTGAAATCTATCAAACTATATGCATCTACGGTTAATTAAGATTATGATGCTGTATGAAGTTTATGTTGAGTGTTATTTATGTTAAAAATATTACGCTTGCATAAATGTATGGATAGATAGCACAATTGACAATGAAAAGGAGAGCGAGGACAGAGGCATGTTGATGGGCGACGGTGGCTGAACGATCAACGTGGGGAGTCTATGTACTATATTAATATATATATTGCGAATATATATATAACACGAATAAATGAACGTTTCGAAGCAGCTTTCTGACCGAATGCACAGCAGTAGCTGATGTATTTTGACGTGCCCGATGGCAGACCGCCGAACCAACGTTGACTGCATTATATCTAATGGACCACCCTCCTATTCTTTTTACAAATACAATCCACCAAACATTTATGAAACTATTTTTTTTTTCATTTTATTTGAATGGATTATAAAGAAAAAAAAACTACGTTTATAAATCATTGAGAATTTAGACTGATTGATTAAGTATATTGCACAGATATTCATCTGAGATTTGCTGAGTCAATTTCTTTTATTGTCAATTGCAGTTTTTTTATTTTTTTCAATGTCTTTATGCATTGGGACAAATTTAGGTCGATGAAAAACTTACACAATTTCTATTCTATGTTGTGGAATTTAATAATTTATTTGATAATAGCGAAAATGAACAAAAAAAAAAAGCTAAAAGTTGCTAAGTAAAAGTGTCAAGTTAACAGATTTATTCCCTAATTTTATTTTAGTCATAAATATTTAGCCGAAATAATTATAATTACATGAAATAAATATTAAAGTATTAAATTATTTTACTCGGTATATTTTTCGACTAAATTAACAACAATAAATTTAAAAAAAATAAATAATAATTAACGTTGCATTTTCTGTTTAATAAATTAATATCCACAAAATTTTATCGTAAAATTACAGAGTTTAAATCATTGTTTATATCAATATTATCATTACGTTTTATAATTTTTTTAATTTCATTTCAAACTAAAAAAAAAAAAAAAAAAAAAAAAAAAAAAAAAAAAAAAAAAAAAAAAAAAAAAAAAAAAAAAAAAAAAAAAAAAAAAAAAAAAAAAAAAAAAAAAGTGTGGTAATAATAATAGCTGTCCTTCGGTTTCCATAATAACCCATATAAATTAAATCATTAAAATTTTTCATACCTAAAAATACAGTCAAAAAATACCTCATATATTTCCATCAAAATCAAAAAAAAAAAAAAAAAGCACTGAATGATAATTTTGCAGTGTCATTGTGTTTATCATCTCATTTACAATTAAACCCTCTTATCAAAATAATATTTGCAGATAAAAAATAAATATTGCAAATTAATTTTCGAAAAAAATGTCTAACAATAATAACTAGATATTTTTCAATCAATAAAATACGTTGCAAGTATGAAACATCAGTCAATAATAAATGCAGCAAAGAAAAAAAAATAAAAAATGCATATAAATGCATACAAATGCATATGTGTGTGTGAGTGCATATCTACAAACGACCATTGTCCTTTTTTGTCTCAGTTATAATTTTGCGTGTATTTTTATATTCTTTAGTGTGAAGGGTATGCAGTCAGTTCTTACATGAAGGAGTGGTTTTACAGAGTGGCCAATGGCGAGTGTTCGGGTTAATTCTAGGCTGCCGCAACTGCGCCATCTTTGCATCATAATGCAGTCCCCCCTTTTTCTCCCTTTTTTACCCTCCTTCTCCACCCCCCTTTTTTATTGAGGGGGAACCGACAAACAACATAACCTCGTCTGATGGAACCCCACCTGCACACCATCACTACCACCTTCACCTCTTTCTTCTCAACTTTTTCTTGAGATTATTTTTATTCGATTTTTTCCATCAATGTGCATACAATTTTTATACATACTGTTGGCTTGTTGAGAGAAAAAAAAAAATTTTATTAAATATTTATAAGTAGTAAATAAATGAGACAAAAATGGGTTTTTTTTTTTTTAATTTTCTTGTTGGATTGTATGACGAGCTGTGTGAATTTTATCAAGATAAAAAATATATGTGGAATGCTTCATTTGACACAAATAAATCATATCGTACATACATGAAAATTAACAACCTTGAAAGACACTAATCAATTAGTGGATACTCGATATGGACATTTATTAATCTTCATAATTATTGCTTTTCAAAAAGCTTTTTTTATTCATCAAAATTACGTTGTTTATTGAATATTTAATGGACTATTTTTTCTCAGAGGATCATATGTGATTTTCACATGAATTCTTTTATAATGCATTGCATAAAATTTTTATAAGATGCTAAAATGTGAGATGCATTTGTCGACATTCTGAATACGTAGACAGCTTGGGTTATCCCCGAGGCGATGTCTTACCTATATGTATCTTTACTACTTCATGTCTTTCTCCTGTCAAATCGAGCCTATCTCAATGCCAGCTACCGTCGCTTTTCTAATTCAACTCAATTTATTTACTTTATTATATTGCATAAATTAATTATTTGTTTAATAAATATATTAGACAATTATTAAAATTAATTTCGCCTTTTTTTTAACTCAAATTTTCTCATGATAATGTTGGTTTTTTATTTTTATCATAAAATTATTTTATATATATAAATAAAACTATGTGTGTGTTTAATTATATATTGAAAAATAGTGGAGTTTTTTTTTTGTGCAATATTTTGTTGTGAAGATAATAAAATGCATATCTATTTTATGCTGGTGCATCTTGTTAATTTTTTGATTGTTTATTGAAACTGATGTATATGCCATAAGGTATGCGAACAAATAATGTGGGACTCTCTAGGTGGTCAAAAAATTATTGAGATATATAATACGCACGTAGTCGTGTGTTAATAACAGCTGGCTATCGTGTTTTTTTTATTTATTAAATATACATTACTTGGTTGAAAATATCTGTTAAAATATCAACCAATAAAATGAGTTAATTGTATTATTAAAAAAGTATGATTTATCTAAGAATCTTGAATGTTTTTTCGTTGCAGTTTTGTATCAAAAAAGATTGAAAAAAGAAAGAAGAGCGAGAAGACGTCTTCAGGAGACATTGGATCTTGAAATTAAAAGGCGTAATCAATTAGAAGAAGCACTGAAAGCAACGGGAGCATCATCTGAACAAGTCAAAGCAATTGCTGGTATGTTTTTTGTATTATTAAATATTTTTATTGATATATATTTGAAGATGATATTAAACAATATCCAAGTACACAAAATTCTGCAACAGATCAAATTTAGTGGGTGGTATGAAAGGGGGTTGTATTTGGATTTTGGAATAAATTAATTAATTCGCCAAGGCAAGAGCAAACAGTCTGACACCCAGTAGAATATGATTCCTTACTTATCCATTCCCGGCGGGGGTGAAAATATATGTATATTGAAAATTTGAAATATATATTTTGTCTTTATCTTTCTCTTTAACTTATACTTGTACTTTATATATCACCTCCCCCCCAATAACTTGGAAAACCATAGCTTCTTGTAGAACTTCACCTTCAAGCAACCAACCAACTCACTGTCACTACCAAAACTCAAACACGAAACCTTTTAAGTGGAATCTCTTATTCTGATGTGTATACACATACACATATAAATATATATGTAATTACTTGCGTTTACAAGCCTTCTACTCTCTTCGCTACTGGTTTTCCCGTCAGGCTGATTAGCTCCTGTCAGACTCAGAGTCATGATATTAATTTCAAATCAAATGTATCTCAGCATCTTATATTGAGTCAAAAAAAAAAAAAAATAAATAAATAATCATATACTTTGAATTATATCATCAGAAAATAAATATATATTTTATTTTCAGAAAATATAACTGCTGAAGCTCGTACAAAATTAGAGCCAGTTGATGACTTATCAAGACATTCACAATCATCCCAACAACAACAACAACAACAACAACAACAAAGTCAGTATAGGGAATCCCAGGTGTCACGTCCACCACAACAACCAACAACACCAGACTCTATAAAACCTGGCTGGGGCTATGGCCTGGACCTGATTGGTGGTCAGGCTTCCGCCTTCTGGCAAAACTACCAAGGTGAGTTACACTTATTTATTTTTTTCTTCGAAACCACTTTCATTCTAGTCAAGGCACATGCCCATATGTACACATGCATAAGTGTTACATGTGAGTCAGTGATTTTTTTTTTTTTTTCTCTTCTTCCAAAGGCATCAATCAACTGACCCAAAATACCCGTGATCTCAATTAATCGTGATTGATTACCCATGGTCTTTAACAAAATTATATCACCAGTTTAATAAGCTCTTTTATAATTTTGTGGTTTCTACGGTTTCTTAAAGTTTAAAAATAATTTTAAAAAAATAAATAATACACATCAAATTAAATAACACATATCACAATATTATATGAATTAATAATTATGATAAACATTAAAAATTTTATTTTTTTAAAAACCTATCATTTATCGTAATAACTTGGAATTTATAATAAAAAAAAAAAAAGTAACAATAATAACAATCATTATGACACTTATATAGACAAAAATTTTTAACACTGACTCGTAAAGAAAAAAAGAAAAAAAAAAAAAAATTAAAATATATATTTATAGCGGTTACTGTGCTTTTAAACTCGTTAAAATCACAATGAATTTTCCATTTTTTATTTTTCGATTAATCCGGTTTATATCTGGTAGTCAATTTTTTTATTTTTATTTTTTAACTTGCCGAACAAACTGAATGATCCCCTACAGATTACCAAGAAAATACGTTTCGAATTGATTTAGTAAAAATAATAATAACATTATGAAAAAATAGTCCGAGTAAAGGGATTTTTCTAAAACGATTCAACGAATCATTACTCTTTTTATTTGGAATATTTTTTTGTTGTTGTTATGCACAAAAATAAATTATTCAGATGATTTCAAGCACAAGCAATCACGACCGCGAGCAATAACATCCCTCGATGTATGGAATATTATGTGTGGGGGGTGAAAGAGGGTGGATATATTTTTATACTTATATGGTTGACGTGAAAACATGCTTATTTGAATAGGGTGTAGAGATTTTTTTGGTAGTCACATGGGCATTATGATGAAGAATCCATTTGCAATAAACAACAAAAATATAATCGACACGAGTTAACGATAAGAACAAAAAAATAAATAAACAAAGGCGTTGATTTTTTGTGGCGCTGTATTTTAGATTACAACAAGTTGTAAAAATTATTATTTAAATAAATAATTGACGAATAATTTATTGATGTATAATTGGATGTGGAGAAAAATTAAAAATTGCAGTCGGAAATTGTGAATGTTGGCGTCATTGGATTTTGTACTTCTTCACTGTCTTTATAATCTTATCGTCTTTCAACTCCCTTCACATTTATTATACATACACATGTGGGTATGCATAATATAACATGAAGAAATTTTCGTCTACAATAGCTCGAGTATCACACCTCATCTCATCTGCATGATCCGCAATTTTATTTATTTTTTTTCTCTTCACCAGTCTGGCGACCCTCAAAGTCTTATTGATGTCTTTTCTTCTGACTTGTTAAATTTACAATTTATACAATGAACCTTTACTATCTTTGTCTCTGTTATCCTTGATATTATTTTGTTTAGTGAAATCCTTTTTTCGAAAAAGACTTGATTACAAGGAAAAATATGTTTTATCTTTTTTTTTCTTTGGGAAGTGTTATTTTACTTGTCACATAAGTTTGAATTTTCTTCAACAAATTCATTGCTAGTTACTTTTGATTTTTACAAATTAATTTATTTTATTTTATTTTTTTTTGTTTAAAAAAATACATTCTTTTACGTTCAAAATAGGGGAATATATATAAAGAAAAAGAAGTAAATTTTAGGGATCGTTTGCACCCGCAGCGATGATTATAGGAGGGACGATTTTCACGCCAATCTTCGTTGGGATTGTTTTTTCATTATTTTTTTTTTTTTTCTTTTTTTAAGTCTTTCGTGTTTGGTTTTATTTATTATTATCTTAACATTTATTTATTTATTTATTTCTTCACGTGTGCGGTTTAAATACGCAAGGGATCATTTTTTTTTCCGGCTCAATTTCATTGTATGTACAAAGTACTTTTTTATGTTTTTGATATACAAAAGACGGATTTAAAATATCATCCGGTATAGTTTCAATTTTTATTTTTTTTCCCACTTGTTATCTACAGAAGAAGTGTAAAATGGTTATTTTTTTGATTGGTAATATTGTTGGATAACATTGTTTGAAAAAAATTATTATTCAAGTCAAATTTGTCTGACTAAACGTTGATTTTTTCCCTTACAAAAATAGATCACTGTAAGACAGTCACAATTTTTGAAGTTAATAATGAAAAGATTGTACAAAAAATAAAACCAAATAACTGTTAAAGCATTTTATAATATAATTTGGGGGATTTCATTCCACTATCGTAGCAGTAAATATTTTTTTTGTTCGAATAAAACTAAAACAGAAATTACTTAAAAAATTGGCCATTTTGTAATATTTATATTTTTTTTTTTGTCTGTATAATATTTGAATATCTTATTACGTAAAAACGATATTCAAAAACATAAATTTAAAATGAATTTGGTATTATAAAAGTTGCAAAATACATGTATATTCGTTGAGAAAATAAAATGACAAAAAATAAAATTTCAAAAGTGCTCGTGAACATTCATACAATTTCACGGTCTGCTTAACACACTCTGTATATTTCTATAGAGTTTTTTGATGCACTTGAAAAAAAAAGTCAAACGATTTAAAACAGAGAGAGAGAAGATGTATATATTATAATAGACAGAGGGATTGTTGAACAGGGGTAGATGAAATTATATGTATATCATCATCTAAATTTACAAGAAAAATGAGACTCTTACGTAAAAAACAATAAATAAACGTCACAATTTTTTATATTCTATTTTTTTTATCCTCACGATTCACGATTTATTGTATGGAAATTAATTACATGCACATAAATGCAGAGTCATACCATCGAAAATATTTTTACATTCTTTGAGCTACTCGAGTTGTATTTTAATTGAAATATAATAAAATAAAAAAAAAATTTAATTAAAAAAATATGTTAAAATTAAATGAATTTAAAGAATTTCAATAACACGTTTAAATGTATAAAATATTGAACTAAAAAAACAATGATAAATCATCAATTTTATTTTTCAAATAAAAAAGAAAATTTTACTCTTTTACATGATCATATATATATTTTTTTTTTTTTTTCAAATTTAAATTCTTTCTAAAATATTATTTTTTTCTTGGTACAATAATTTTCATTAATCTAGATTTATTAATTTTTTTTTTTCTCACTTTTATCTGATTTCCAAGAACTGCAACAGTGAAATATAAAAAATGATAAAAAAGAAAGAAAAAAAAACTCGTTCAGAAGCGTAATAAAAATCTGACAAAAAAAAAAGGAATAAAATGAAGAAAATAAATAAAATGGAATTTAAATTAAACATCGTGAATACGCAATTTATATAAAGTTAAAATAAAAAATATTTATTTGAGATCGGTTTACCTTCAGGGTATACAAAACGTACTCAATACATGTAGAAAAATATACATACATGAATCTTGAAACGGTTAAATTGTCATTTAGTTGTCAAAGAGAGAGACTGTGACGAAAAACACCCGAGGTAATTTTATTTAAAAATACAGAGACAAGAGAGGCAAAGAGAATCATGCAAAAGAATTCGTGCAGTTGTAAAATTTTCCTTTTTCTGAAACAAACAGCCTTCAGCTATTGTTGTTCAAAGCATATAATGAAATCTCAGTTAGAATAAGATACAAAATATATGCATACAAATATTGTTGTATATTATATATACAATTTTAACTTGAATATTTGTAATAATGTATACATATATACCAACATACACTTGATTAAATGGAGACAAACACCAGGAGATCGAGAGACGAGTATTTCAAACGCCCAGGACGAGCTGCCAGTTAACCGGGGTTTAATGGCCTTGCAATTGGATTTTACCATTGCTCAACTTTGCCCCGGGGACGTGTCGTTTCACGCCTACCGATCAGATCTACGGCTGTGATCCATGTGTATTTTTATCTCTTTCTATAACTCGAATATACACTTATCATTCATCTCACTCATCTTATGATGTTCAGTCGTCTCTATATATACTTGCCCTTGAGGTTGTCACGCTTCGGTGTTTCATTCAGCATTATATTGCTTCATGTTATCATTTTCAATTCAAAAAAAATTATAAAATATATAAACTATACGTATATAGTTTAATTCTAGTCTTTTATATTCTAATCCTCAATGTGAAACAATAAATGGATAAGTGAATTTTGAACAATTTTAATTAGCAAGTTTTAAAATTAATTTTTTTTCATTTTATATTTACTCGTTAGCTTTAGGTAGAAATTATGGACAACTTTCGATCTTTAATCTCATTGTAACGTCGAAATTTCACGTGTATCGATACATGTCAAACGAGTTATTCAAATAACTTGAAAATTTGACAGAATATACTTGAAATGATATAGAAAAGAGTTTGGTCAAATTGACAAATACATAACATAATTTTTTACAACGAAAAAAATTAATTAACCAAACACAAGTTTAAATGACTTGAAAATTTCACATGAAATACTTTAAACAACAAAAAATAATTTGTTTATATGATAAACAAAATAAAATTTATAATAAAAATTGATAAACTCACCCTTATATTGCAGTTGATGATGAAATATTGTCAACTTGTCTCTTTAAAATTCACATCATCTGCAACAAGAATTTAAAAAAAATAAATAAATAACTGACCAATTTTTGTGTAAATAATTTTTACCCTTTTTTCAAAATATCTCATTGTAATTATTAAAATACCTTAATATTCATCATTGTGATAAAATATGACAGTATTTAAGAAGAATAATAAAAATGGGAAAAAAAAAAATGAAAAATATTTCTAAACTTTTTTTTTGTTATAATTATTTTCATCGTGGTTTAAAAGGCATGACCCCAAGATAAACCCGTTTCACCCGTTTGGCTTAAAGGGATGTGCACACCGGTTAATTCGACGTTATATCATTAAAGGGACATTTTCCACTTTTCACCCTAATCCTTGTGGAATTCAGTGAACAAACCCCCGTGGTCCATGTTCACGCCTCGTCTGTTATATATACCCACGCTATTTTCCATTTCTCACTTTTTTCTCACCCACTTTCACACATTTATTTATCAAATCTATTTATCTCTCTTTGTTTTTATTTTATCCTTACATCTTTCTGTAATCTTTGTCTTTTCTCAAATGAACATGCTTTCTTCTCTCTTCATGGCGACCGGAGCAGCGTTCACAGGGTTATATAACATTTGGGGTTTTTTTTTTTTATTATTAATTATTTTTTGAATTACTCAATTCATCATCATCACAATGCTCAATCTAGTTAAATCACGGTTATTATAAAAATTCTTATTTGATCTTAAAAAAGCGTCTAAAAAGATGAATTTTATTTGACATGCAAAGCTGCACAAATGTGCATTTGCAAATATGACAGTGAAAAAAATTTGTCTGACTGAACGTTGACTTATTCCCTTATTTTTTTAATTTTGTTTTTTGTAGGTTTATACTTTTAATTTTTTCTTCTATTGAAAATTAAAGATTTCTTTTTAATTTTTAAAAAATTCTTTTTTGGCTACTCGATGATGTTATTGCGAACTTCCTTTCTGTTCTATTTTCTGTCGCAGAATCACTAGCCCAGGAACTGGAGCAAGAAAGGAAGTCGCGACAACACCAAACAGCCGAGAGGGATCAAGTCAAGTCACCACTTCAAGGTGCGTCAGATTCTCCTAAGATTACGCTGAAAGCATTTATTCACTGAATCAAAAACCATAAATTCGTAAGAAAATAAATTTTTATTTAATTTTTTAAATTAAAAAAAAAATTAATAAATAAACTAAAAAGTCAATAATTAAAGTTAAAATTAATTTGAAAAAAGTGAATTTTTGAATTTATTCAAAATATATTTACACTTCTTATCATCTATGTTATTTTATTCGAAAAAAAAAACTTGGAAAATTCTCTTGTCTTATAAAATAAACTTGAGATCAAGTTGCAGATCGACAAAATAAAATAAAGAAAAAAGCAAAAACTCGAGCAAAAAAAAACACAGCTAGTTTACGATAAAAAGAAAAAAACAATCTTGTTTTGCACTAAATCCCTAATTTTATTTATAACTTTAAAACCAAAAAGTATATACCCAAAAACTTATTTTGTATATATTCCCAAGAGCTATTTATAAAAGCTTTAAAATTTTAACAACCACAAAAAATTCTGTCTCTTATTTCTCAAGACATACCACTCATAAATTATATTTTTTGTTCGCCCAATTTTGAGAGAACATTTTGCTACAGCGAATCAATCAAAGCTCATTAAGAAAACAGCATTACAAATATATTTTTTTACTATATTTAAAATATAATGCACAATTGTTGTCAGATAATATTATTTTACCTTGAAATTTTATACTTCATCGTGTGCATATAAAAATATTAAATAATAATTCAACACTTTTTATGATTACAGAGTCAAGGACAGGTTATTATAAAAATTCAGTGCTGTTTACAAGTGCAACATAGAAGAAAAACATACACAATACAAGGTTTCACTAATAGCTTATGCATTTTTTTCTACAATTTTTTCAAAAATGTAAAAAAAAAAAAAAAACAGAATAATGTTAATAATAATAATTATAATCAAAAATCACGACGATAATCAAATTTGATAACGTCAAAGTTAAGTGTTCAATGCATCTTAATATTAACAAAAACAAATAAAAATAACAACAAAATTATCTTCAAAGAATATAAATAATAATGCTCAGTTGGAAGAGAAATCAATCGTGCGAACTGTATAATTTTTTTCGTCATAAAAGAGGAAAAAACTCGTATCAATGACGTGTTTTTATAAATGTTATTGTTGCTGATTGTGATTCAATTAATGTAGTCATATAGAAATGAAAATATTATAAAGATGATGATAGTATAGATGATTTATCGCATAGAATCGTTCGACCAATAATAAGTCAGCGTAAATTAAATTAAAAAAAAAATCATTTGTATAAGATAAATATCATGATAATAAAAATTAAACTATAAAAATGATAAAAAAAAAAAGCAAAATTAAATTAAAAAAATACAAAGAGTATATAATTTATAAAGACTGCTTGTGTAAGCTTGCTTGAATGAATGAATTTCAATTTAAAAAAAAAAATATAAATAATTTATATAAATAAATAAACAATTGTATCAATAAAAATAAGTAGATAATTTTTAAGCTCTATTTACGTCAAACATAAAATGACTCATTTAGAATAATAATTAAAAATGAAATCATTAAATCCCATTGTACTTTATATTAGAAAATATTTCTTTTTGAAGTGATATTTAGTTTATAAAATGAGTAGTAGATAAAGTATGTGAGTCAAATATTTGTGAGCTTTGTGCAAATAAATAATTGCATTCTCTTTTTTGTCTTAAAATTGTAAAATACAAAAAAACAAAATCAACAGAAGAAGAATTGTAATTGATTGAGGAACATAAAGAGACGTTTTTTTTTTCAATAATTTTTTTTTATATAAAAAAATTTTAATCTACCTTTTCTTTGATCAATAACAAGTTTATTTATCATTTTTTTTTAAAATAAATAAAGAGTATAGAAAAGAGATTATAGCGTATTTATATCGACAATTTAATTTTTAGCTGGATAATTATTTTCAGTATAATGGGTTCATGAAAAAAAAAAAAAATTGAATGAACAATTAGAAAAGACGAACCAACAGAATTATTGAGGTATTGAAGACTGAAAAAAAAAATTACAAGAAAAATAATAATCGTTGTCATAATAAAAGGAAAAAAAAATAATTTTGTTTTTTTTTTTTTTTTTTCTAATCAATTAATTGCATAATTTTTTTGTTTTAAAAACGTGAAGTATTTAATTATTCATGTACAAAATATTTTACCATATAAGATCCTTGTGTTGTAAAGTTCGCAAAATCATAGATTTTAGATAAAAACCTAAGACTATAAAAATGAGTTTCAATATAGAAAGCAGAGACGCTAACCACCGATATAGAAAAAAAAATTAAAAAAATAAATAAATATATAAAGAAAATAATGATAATCCTAACAGTAATAGTAATACTAACAATAAAGTATGACAAATAAGAAAATGATTATTAAAATAATCAATCTTACATCAACAACGATTTATAAATTTTTCTTGCCATTTGTCTGTAATAAAAACAAACAACAAAAGAATTATTTTCAAACAGCAATTTTAATTTATAATAAAATTGAAAAAAGAAAACAAAAATAATAATACTATTGTAATTGAGACAAGTTTAATAAAAATAATAAATATAATTTGATGAAAAAATTTTGAAAAAACCTACAATAACCTTAAAAATTATGTTGATAAATTTTAAATAAAAATAAAATTATTATCAATCAACAATATTACAATCCGAGGATCAAAAAGAATCATAAAACATATTTAAAAAAAAATAAAAACAATACATATATTGAGACTAAAAAGGTTTCCATGTAAACTCAGCTTTACTACTAATGAAAAATAAATAGTTGCTATTGTAAGATGAATATAAATAATTGAGTTCATTTGTAAAATCAAAAATCCTAACGGTAAGTATTTTATGAAGTAAACTGGAAAATTTTTCTAGCCAACATCGTGAAACTTTAATTTATTTTCATCAGCGTTGCAATAATATATATAACGATATTCAAACACGCGACGTCTTAGGGCTGGTTTACAATCGACCACACAAGCTCCACCCACATTTCAGCATATGTATAATATAAAAAAAATTTTAATAAATAAAAAAAAAAAAATAATTCAATTAGTATTGTCTAATGCTTTGTGAACACTTTAATTACCTATCATCACAAATATAATATTTAAAAAAAAAATAATTAAATAAAAAATTGATGTAGTAAACTTTTATAATTGTTTTGTTTTTACATTTATGTTGCTTTTACATTATTATAATTTAGTAGTGATTAATTTGTTACATCTTAACGTCTACAAAACGTCACTATCTGTTTTATTTTTTCTCATACGAATAATAAGTCACGGTAGCCTAAACACTCACCCTTTTAAACGTCCCGTGAAAATGTAAAACGCGTATTGCCCTGTGTGTTATATTCCCTGTCAGCAGTATATATATCTGTGTAATAAAAACGTTGAAAATTTTTTTAAAATAAAAAATCAAGTGTATACATATATATCTACAGTGATGACGCAAAAAAAAAAAAAAATGAACGTTTCGATGCAAATGAAGAACTTGACTCTGTGGCCTCACTCTCACCACAACCCTACAGCTAATTCTTTTTTTTTTTGTAATATTATCATTTTTTTTATTTATTACAGGGGGTAGAATGAAGAAAAAAAAAAAGTCAAACTAAAGAACACTGGTTTTTTATTCCCTTTTAAAAAAAAAGAATTTTTTTTTTTCATTTTTTGCCCTCATAAAGATAACCGAATCGTTCTACTTTTATTCGCAGGACATATTGCCCGACAATCATTTCAACATTTGCATAATTATCGAATAAAATAGGGATGTTTTTTTTTTTTTTTTTTATCCAGTGTTGTCACTGGAAAATTTTCTCCTCAAAATGACGACTAATTTCATGCCTTTACCTTCTTTTTTTTTCATTTTTTATTTGCTAATTTTTTAACAAGGGTTGTTAGTTTTTCTTTATATTTTTTTATATATCTCGCTTTTTTTTTTTATTGTAACTGCATGAGAGAGAAGAAAAAAATTGAAGATGTATATGTGAATACATTCCAGACGTTTTATTTTTATACTTATTGAAGGTGCTCCACCCTCAACTGTAAAACATCAGTAGCAGTGATTAGCCAACGTCGTTTTAATTTCAATGGCTCGAAGTATATAATATTTATTTTAATTAGAAACGCTATACAAGAAATTTTATGAGCCATGATCATACTAAATTTATTCTTTTAAAATTTTATATACACAGTATGTATAATTTATTTTTCATATAAAATATAATTTATATTAATCAAAAAAAACCATAACTTGTGATGCTAAAATGTTTCCAAATATATTTCTAATAGATTTATCTCAAAAAGCAAATAAATAATTTGAAAAAAAGATAAACATTAGAGAGTTTCTTGTTTAATTATTGGTTTCTATCAATTTACTCAATTTTTTTTTTTGCCTGGCAACAACAATCATGTATATAAATAATAATAAAATTAATGAGAAAATATAAATAATAATAAATTAATTTACAGCTGGTTGTAATATTGTTTAACGAGCCAGAGGGGCAGTCATGCTTCTGTTTACGTATAGAATATTACGTCTGACTTGAAAAACACAATTATAATAATGTCACAAGAAGTTAATTGATGCAAATAAATTTTCGATAACTTAAAGGCAAAACACTTATATATTTTTGACGAAAATTCATTGTGACGTTGCGACTGCATTTTCCATTACAAAGATTTTATAATATTCATCGTTTTTCCTTCTTCTTATTCGTTTATTTTTGTTATTTTTTTTCTTTCACTTGCCTTTTAACAACAAGTTCTTATCGTTAAATAATAATTTAATTTTTAAAATACAATCTTCGGTGATTGGAAGAAAATTTATCCCTTAAAAATTCTCAGGGTGCTATTGTATTATATGAATTTTCATAATGAAATTATCACGTTCTTTTTTGAGAAAACAAAAAAAGAGAAAATAAATTATTTCAGATAAATGAATTTTAATGTGACGGAATGACACTTGTCAGTATAATTTTTCTCCATTTTTTTAAATATTTATGATTAGTATTAAAATTATAAAAATAATAAGCAAAAAAAAATGTTAATCATCGAAAAAAATTGTCTCAAAAAATGAACTGAAATTTTATTTTTAAATGGCGAAATCACTTGATACTTAAATATTAAATTTATATAAATATATTTCTTTAATTTTAGGGTAGTATTTATTGATCATACGAAATACTAATCAATTCTCAAATAAATCAAGGGATTTGTTTTATAAAATATAATGACAATAAATTAGCTCCGATGAGAAAGCAATAATCTACAAAAAAAAAAAAAAAAATCCATACATAGACATGAATATTATTATGAAAATTAGAATAATATATAAATGAATATGTAACGTGTGTATATCAGAAGTCTTGAATTCTTGGATAAACTATAAAACCAGTAATCAAAGTGTCAAGACGAACGAGATGAATTGCCATATACATACAAGATATTCCTAAACTCGTCTCGTTACAATATCAAATGTTCTCAACATGAAGAATTGTCTGCATGGGAGAATCTCATCGTTGTATTAAAAAATTAAAAATAAATAAATAAAAACACAAGAGACTCTCTGAGGATCGTCGTTCTTTTGATGGAAATCGTCTCAAGCCTTTAGGCAATGAATTCCCTTCTTTTTTTTTGCCTCTTCTTTCACTATCTCTCATGAGTGAAAATTTAAATCGTATTAATCCCTGAACTAGTTGTGTTGATCCTTTTTCTTCTAGATCTTTCGTTATTTCACCTTTTTTTTTTTTATATTAATCAATTTATTTATTGCTATTTTCATTTAGAAAAAAAATTGAAATTACATGTTTAATGTACCTCAAATTAAAAGGTAGGCGAAAGGGTTAAACATCAACTCTTGTTCTATATGACTTAGGGGTGAAAAAAAATTAATACGGACGCAGAATTTTTACCTCGAAAATATTAACAAAAAAAAAAATATTTACTCCGATATATTTCTAGATTACTTCGAAAATAGAATATCGTTCGAGAAAATTCGGAGTTACTGAGGAGATGATCGGAGTAATCACGGGGAAACCAAGCCATTATCGGGACATTCTTAAATCAGGACATGTCCTGATAGGATTTCGCAAATAGTAACCCTATGTGAATCAATTGATATTAAAAATAAAGCTCGCCAGGACTTTATAAAGTGGATGAATAAAGTGAGGTTGTTAACATTAAATAGTCAACAGCCATTGGGCCCACCAAGCCCCCCTTTGGTACAAAATATCCGAATTAATAAGTTCAAAAAATTAATTTTTACGAATCAATTGGCAACTTTTGTCTTGATATTGATATAATTGTAGTTGAAAAATATTTTAAAAAATTGTTTTCAATTTAAAATTTTAATTAGAAACCATCACAGTTACAAACTAGTTTTCATCCTAATCTTTAAAAAAAAAAAAAAATTAACAATTGCATAATAGAATCCTTAAAAATCAATATGTTATGATAATTTTTTTTTTTTTTTTTTTCAAGATTAGAATGCAAACTAATTTGTAATGATGAAAATGGAATTTGTACCTCAATAATCGAAAAAAATTTCAATGTAATTATTTTGTTGTTATCGTGGAGATTACAAATCACAATTTCACCAATATAAATTAGTTCAAATCTGTTAGTTTAAAATTAAAAAAAATTATTAAAAAATATTCATATGTGAAAGTAATATAGAAACATATCAGAGTAAATATTTTTTTTTTTGTTAATATTTTTGAGGTACAAATTCCAAGCTCGGTGATTCAAATTAAAGGACAACTTTCTCTTTATTTTAGAAAAAAAAATATCAAAATATGTCAATTTTTGAAGCAGATTTGCAACTGTTAATTAACAATTTGAAGTAAATAATTTTTTTGTACTGTAATTTTTAAAGCTCAAATTCCGGGCTTGGTGGTCTGAATTAGTTCAAATAATTCTGCGTTTGTAGCGATGCTTTAAACTCAATTTGCGTTTTTCTGTTTAATTAATCTATTAAATCAATATTAGTCAACAATGATGATATATCATTAAAAATTGGTCATAATAATTAATTGTTGATTGACGATTTATGTTGCTGTGAAATGAGACATGAGGATTGTCTGATCATATGCTGTTTTAACTACTTGAAATTAAATTTTGCAATTCTACTTTTACATTTCTTTTGGGCTAAATATATATTGTATTATTACGAGTATTATTTTTAGCTACTAAGTTAAATAGCTAACGTCAAATTATTCTTAAAGACTTTTAATTTTATTGGTCCAGCTGATTTGACAATGTTTTCCAGTTGTTGAACAAAATTATACGACTCGTTCCGGATAAATAGCACCTTTATACTTGGGTCTTTTAATATTTACATGTCAATAATTACATACTTCTTATACAGTTCGTCAGCTTAACCTCCTCACTCCGTGTATTTTTATATATTTTTTTTTCTCAGTTGCTTACAAACGCACATTCAAAAAGTCTAGACAAAAACCAGACATTCTCCAAGATTTTGATTTACAACTTTTCAAGTTCAGTATTTCTACTAACCCAAAATATCTGATGATTGTGACGGTGTTTTAATGACGGTTAAAAATACGTTTCATGAATTTGAATTAGACAAAATCATCTCCCAGAACCCATTAAATCTAACCACAAAAAAAAAAAACAACCAAAGACAAAAAAGATTAAAAATATTATATATTAAAATCAAATTTTTTTCAGGTATATTTTTAATTTTTTTGATTGTTTTGTTGGCTTTTTTTTCTTTTTATTGTACAATATGATGTTATTAAAATTTTATCCATATGAATTTTGTGTGTATTTAAAAAAAGTTCTGTCTATATGCTGTGAAATTTGTATTATTTATTTGGTACTTTGTCTTTAAATTGATAAAAGAAAAGAGTAAATTTAACGCATCAGTTAACAGTATTTAATTTATTCTAATGCCTGAAGGGTTAGGCTGGAAAATATCCGCGAATTCATTGTAGTCTTGATAAAATCCATGAGTATATGTGTGTCGATGTAAGAAGGGATGTAAATTTAAACAGTGTACATGTATTTGTAAAATAAAAAATAAACAAGGATCTAAACAACACAACTACTCGATATGTAGTTGTGTTGAAAAGGGAATTAATTTTCGTGACTGTCGGGCTGCAAATCTCTGGAATATATAAGACGCTTTCTCCGACATGCTTAAATAACGAAACACAACTATATGTATCAGGAGACCGTACATAAATAAAAATCAATGTTCAACTAACGCTCCTACCTTTAATTAATAATTAGCTTTTAATACATTTTTTCTATATTATTTTATTGAGGCAGCAAATTAAGCATCGATTTTTCAATGACATTTTTCATCCTAATGGTGAAATAGATATGAGCTTTTTTTTTTCAACCAATTTATTTGTGTGTTAACTATTAGATAAGTAAATAGAAAAAAAAAAAAATTATATTTGTGTTTAAACACTTATTTTGTGGTGAAATTGAATCTGACATTTATATTTTTACAAATAATTTTATTGAAAATAAAAAACTGTTTATTGATTGTAATTCTAAATGAAAAGGAAAATTTTATTTACAAATTTTATAATTGAATTATTTCATCAGACAAAATCTTCATCCAGAGTATTATTAATTTTTAATAGCTAAAAAAAAAAACTACAGTTATAATTTTGAGAATAATAATTAATTCTTAAAATTTGCCAATCGATTTTTACTTTCTCGAGGCACTTGAGCATGTCATTCAATTTCCGCAATAACGCTTTTGTTTCCGATGGTGATAAAAAAAAATAAATACAAAAAGTAAAAAAGAAGAATAAAAGGATGTTGAGGTGAAAAAAAGATAGAAAAATTAAAACATACGAGTGAATACTGCGGGTTTGAAAGGTGAAAAAATAATAAAAAAAAAAAAAAAGTGTTGAGCATGTATTTTGAGAGGGTGAATAGGGGTGAAACAGAGACAATGAACAACAGGGGGCGAGAAATAAGCGTGTGTGACAGTTGAAGGGTTTATACAATATCATAGAATTCTGTATGGATGAGGAAGTGAAACACGAGATGATTTTATCCTCTCAGTTGGTTCAGTTGTGCGAATATGTGTATTTTGCCTGTTGTATTGTTCGTTCGGGTGTACCACGTCCTGTCGCGACTAAATGCCGTGAAATTGGCATTTCATCCAGTCACAAAGAGAATTTACCAATAGTGTGACCAGTAACTAGCAATAGTTATACAATTTCTAAAATAATAAAAATACTGGCTTTAAGCCAATCCATGATGGTGCCATATCATTCCAACGAGATTGAAAAACTAAATAATGATCAATCACTTTGGATTGATTCAAAAAATTTGGACTGGTCGATGTTTAAATCAAGCAATTTCAATCGGGGACTCAATAATTGAATTGGCCATCAATCAATATGGAGGGTATTTGCATACAAGTGTCAATTATCTATGAAAATCTTTCAAAATAAATTTTTAATAATTAGCGACAGCGAAAGAGTGGCAAAATCTTGTACTAATGTACAAATTATGGCGCTTAATTTGAATACATTTATACAGGATGATTTCGATTTCAGAGTTGACTATTTTTTTTTTTTTTTGGCAAAAAGTTCTGTTTTAAAAATATTTTGAGTGTAATTTTTATAAAATTATGATTGTAGTTTTTAAATAGCCTGAAAGTTTTAAAGCTCAATTTCAATTATGTTTACTAGTTGAGAAGCCAATGAGGGAATAAAAAATTCTTCAAAGTAAAAAGAGGCGATAATATCCTACTGCGATAATAGATAGTTTAATGAGTATAGTCACGAATAAAACTCATAGTGCTGTTTATTATTTTTATATATTATATGGTAATATAATCAAAGTTCCATCCAGCATCTTGAATCAAGATGATCCCGGACATCGTGACTTGTTGTATTTACTCAAGAATGAGAATGCTCTTTTGAGGGTTTACCCCTTTTTTCAATCTTAAATATATATATATATAATTTTTTTTTTCTTTTATTTTTTTACTATCCCAATCGTGATATCGGTATATAACTCAGGATCCATAATTATATTATAATAAACTGTAACGATTTACGATGAACATGTTGCGAGCAGTGATTAAAGATAATAAATAAAATAAAAAAAAAAATCCACAAAATTAAGAATTACATTTCTAAAGAGTTAAAATATTTATCCACTGAGATATTTAAATTAACTATCAAAATTTTTTCATGCATTTTATATTTAGGTAATTAAAATTTTTAATTATGTTGCTTTTATTTTTATATATATACTCAAATTATAAACATGCAAATATTTTAAAATTAATTCAACTCGGATTAATAAGTAGGTACAATTTTATGAAAATCGTGATTCAACTATTTGAGTTATTATTTAGAAAACATAATTATTATTTTCAGCCAAGAGATTAAATTCAGATTTAAATCTATTATTCATTGGACTTATTCTTTATTGATTTTTACATAATCAAAAAATTCCCTGAAATATTAAATCTACGCAGAAAATTATGAAGCAATTTACGTCTAGCAAGTAGCAAAAGAGCCGAGCAATGTCATTTACTATTTCTGCTTCTTTCAATACACAACTTTAATTTTCCCTGGTTTTACGTAGTCAAAGTTTATAAACATATAAATAAACTATTAAAAATAATATATGTACACATCATGGCTGAGGTAAAACGTGCGAAAAATATTCAAAGGTGATTATAACATTTTTTTTAAATAATTTTTTTTTATAAATTTAAATCGCAACATCTGTAGGAATATACTGATGTGATACATTGTTATCCGAGGTATAATATAAACACGAGAAAGACTGAGTCTTATATATTTTTTTCCTTACTTTTTTTGTTGATGAAAAACAACAAGGCATCATAATAAGCGGTTGCACGTACAAGATTTTTACACTGTGTATACAGTGTGTATATAAGGTGCCAGTATTATCTCTGGTGTTTGCTCGAGGAAGCATTGTAACAGTACAAATATCACGGAGTTGATGATGGCCGCAAGAAAAATGAATTGAGAAAAATATTATAGATAGATTATAAGAGGTTAAAAAAAATACTTAAAGTTTCACATTTCTGAATTACTATATACCCGCAGAGACTAATCGTTAAATATCTTTACCTCAAAGAACGAACATTTTGCATTTTTCTCATTTGTAGTTTCTATGCATTTTCATGAAAACCAACCGAGAAATATCTTGTGTATATGAAAATTTATTTATTTTATTTATTTATTTGTTTATTATTAAAAAGATATAGTGCCTCAACTGCAAGTACCTTACTATACTGAAAGTTTTTTAATTTTTTTTCTTCCCAACAGCTTGTTATTTCGTTTAGATAAAATTAAATTATTGAAATTATTATAACGAGAATTTGTTTTTTAATTTGAAAAAAATATGGGTTTCGCAAAGTGTAACGTTTGTGTTGCTCGGATAAAATAAATAAACATTTTTTGGACAAAAAAATTGTTTATAAATTTAATTTATATTTGGGCATTTTACTCATTTATTACTTCAAATTTTATTGTATTTTAATATTTGAGATTTAATATTTTGTATATTCTTACTGGAATTTTAATGTATTTTTTGAAAATAATTTATATATTTTCTACTTGAATTAATATTCTTTAAAGACGATTTATTCAAAACAAATGAATCAAGTTAAAAATATATAAAAAAAATTGAATAATACAAGATTATTCAATAAATTAATGAGACGTATTTTGAAACACTGCGTTGACAAAACAGATTTACAATTACTTTTAGGGTTAAAATAAGATAAGATGAGAAATAATGTGTAAAGTATATAAAAGGGTTGATGAAAAAGGATTGAAAGATAGAAGAAAATAAAGTGAAAGACTGAAGAATTAACCTCTAGATTTGAAACCGCTGTCCAAACAACTTATTTTGCTTAATCACTCAAGTGTTTTACTCATGCCAAATCTCACGACCAACTACTTAATCATAAGAAAATGAAAAAGAAAAAAAAAGAAAAACAAATCAAAACAATCACTTTGATAATTCATTGTCAAAATAAACTCAAACTAAAACTTGATAGAACAAAAATGATAAATTTATTTGCTCAAAATATTATTATAAATTTATCTTAACGTCTTGACTTGATTTTTTTTTGTTATTCATAATAATAATTGAGAAAATTTTTATTTCAAAAAACGAGTTGGGAAAATTCAAAGCGACGGTATGCTTTTAAATTCGATTAACTTTCCGGTCATTATTTTTTACGACTTCTTATCGGTTGACATATTCAGACTATCTCATCGCAAAAAATTTCTCTAAGGCGACATTCAACTCAAATCAATTTATTTTTCTCCTTATTTTTATATCAAGTCAAGCAACTAAAATTATACATTAATTTTAAATTGAATCCTACAGATCCTATTGTTCCCCAAATTTATCAATTAAAATTATCACGAAAATTTTACCATATTTATTAACAGCTCCTGTCATGATGCTAATTACCAACATAAAATTTCTTTTTATTTAATAACAATTTTTCATCAGCTGTCATTGAGTATGTCAACATAAAACGACATCTTTATATAATTATTTTTGATAATTGAAATACGTAAATTGACTGTAATTTTTAAGCATAACTTTTATACAAAATTCAGCTATAAGTACAGTCACAAAATATAATTATCATCGTATTGATTGGAAATTCCAATAACCGGATTATTAGGGCGTAATATAGCTGCACGCAAACATTGTAAAATGAAAAAGATAAAAAAATAAAATGAATATACTAAGTAAAATAATATTCATATAAATTTTTTATATATTTTTTCTTACAAGTAAGTATATTCATTTTGTTCTACGTATGTAAAATGAAATAAATTAAGTATGTGCGTGTGTAGCTTATTGCCAGTCGTCATCAGAAAGACCAACCACATTTAAACTGCGAATTTTTATTGCAACTTTGGTCAGGGAGGAGTCTTTAGATTTTGCTGGGCGGAGTTTAGTCAAAACCACAAAATACACAACACATATGCAGAATAATTATGCATATATTTAATATATTAACACATAAACACGTTGGCTGTTGCAACAACTTGATTCGCAATGCTCCACATATATGTCTAATAATAATTAATACATACATGTATATATGTTGCACATAAGTATAATACATATGATATTTATATAAATATATATAATAATGCATCAACAAATCCTTATCCCTTCCACATTATTTAATTCTGAACCAATCCGAATCAATTCCATTCGATTATATACAGTGAGTCTTGTTTGGCACGCCTCGAAGATCCTTCGATATATATTTGTGTCTCGATGAAATATATATTTTAATATTCAAAAAATATAATTAAAATATTCATTAATAAAGTTAGAATTTCATTTTAATGATATAAGTATGTAAATAATTAGATTTGGGATTCAATTTCATTTATATTTAATTTTTTTTTTAAATGGAAAATTATTTTTTTTAATTAATTTTTTTGTCGTTTATAATTCAGTGTGTGATAAAAATTAATAATTAATATTGTGTCGATGTGAATGTATTCAAGTTTATTATATATATTTTAAATAGCTTTTTATACGTGTCAGTGGGATGTATGTGAATTTGTATTCGGTAGAATTTTGGCTTGATCGTCCGTATCGAAAATCAATAGGCAGAAAAAAATTGCTATGGGTTTCTTACAGCAGCTTTTTAACTTCAACGTTTTAAATAATATTGCTTTTTTTTTTTTTTTCTTAAAATCTTTAGCTGGCCCTTTTTTTTTTGCTAACTTCTCCACCCTCTCTTATATTTCTTTATCATATTTTTTTCTTTTGCATATACGCACAGTCAGACAGACATAAATATACACACCCTGTTGTGTATGTACTGACAATTTCTCATTCTCATGTACATAACGTTATTCTTTATTCCATCATCGTCTCCACAAGTCTGGCAAATTTTCATTTGGTTTTTATATATATAAAATTTGATTATTGCGAATGCTTTAACCGAATCGAGCTTAAATCAACGCCAATTCAGATATAGCTTTAGTCAAACGAGTTATGTTATTCAAATGACTTGAAAATTTGACTTAAAATACTTAGACAATACAAAATAATTTGTTTATATGAAAAACAAAATAAAATTTATAATAAAAATTGATAAACTCACCATTATATTGCAGTTGATGATGAAAATTTTAGATTGACATCGTCAATTTGTCCCATTGGAATTCATATCATCTGCAACAATAATTGAAAAAAAAAAATATATATTACCAATTCGCTTGTAAATAATTTTATTATATAAATATTAGCATAATATTTTTGACAGATATAAACATTTTAACTCAACATTTAATGAAAACGAAAAAAATTAAAAAATGTTCAAAAAAACCAAAGACATGTTAACAGCTAAAGAAAGAATCAAGTCAAATTTAACAAAAATTATCAAAGAAAAGGATAAAATTTTCGTTCAAGATGACAGTTTTCAGTTGGAAAAAGATATATTGCACAAACTTATCAATTTATCATCTTCAAATTTCGTTTATTGAAAGAAGAATTATCACAGTGTCGTTTGGACAACTTAACTAAGACAACACAAACTCAAACAATTTTATTTGCTAGTTTAATGGATTGTGGAATAGAAAATGTCTTATTTAAAATTTTTGCTCGAATTAATTTTTTGATTTTTATGCAAATAAACATGCTAAAATCAATAACACTGATAATGATGATTGTGCAAACGCAAAAGATGTTTACACATTAACCTGCGAGTCACAAACGGCTCACAATTTTTTTGTTTTTTGTTTTTCAATTTACTTTGTAATCCGTCTATTCAATTAATACTGTAATGACGTTATCTATTTGATGAAGGAAAATAAAGGGATAAAAACGATATTAGTATTTTACCCCATCAATAAATTTAAAAATTTCATGCTTTTTTATTTTTTTCTAGATAAGCTCGTATATGGATAAGAAGCAAAATTCATCAGGATTTTCAAACGATATTTATAAGTTTATTTTTTATTTTGTTCATTTTTTGTTTTCCACAGCTGGGAGTATGAGCTGAGCCGAATTTTAATTGATATTTTGTTACTGTCTATTGTTTCCTCTCATATTTTCGTTATGCTTGCCCCTTTTTTATCATTTTTCTTTTTCGAAATGAGGTGCTTTTGTGTTGAGCCGCTGCTCTAATTTTATATAGCCGATCAATTGTCGAGTCACGCCAGGATGTCCATATACCTGTAGCATCCCATTTGATTATTCGAAAATAATCATTATAAATAGACACGACTTAATGCAAACAAGAAACAAATTTCGAAAATTAATTGATTCAAAAAACATTATTATATTGTGTCGACAAAAAAAATTAAACAAAATCAAATAATCATAATTAAGACTCGTGTTGTGTTCAATATTATTCATATAATTAATAAGCACAATCATAATGAAAAATTTAATTTAAAAACACTTCAATTACATACAATATACTCGAATAAATTGACAATAAATAATCAAGTGATTTAATTTCAAACTTAATATGGATAAAATATCAAAAATGTTATTGAAAAAGTCAAATTAAAAAATTTTCAACACAAAAATATTTCAACTCAATAAATATAATTATCTATTAATTTTTTTTTTCCAACAATAATCTTCTCTGATGAAGTTATATTTCTTGTTTCAATCATCCCAACCCTTTTTTTTTTTTATTTATTTATTTATTTTCCCACATGATTAAGCAATTTTAGAAAATCCAGAATTTTTTCTATTCAAATTATTCAAAAATATCGAATTAAAATGATTAATATGGATAATAATTAGCACAAAAAAGAAAAAAAATTGCATAATTAACAGCTGATTAAGAAAATCAATTGAATAAAAAAAGAAAATAATTATTTTTAGTAAAAAAATCAACTTCAATTATGTAGGAGAAAATGACTTTGATTAGAGTTAAGCTCCATATAAATATGATAGCATAACATGTCATAATATACGTGTAAATCTTTGCATTACACACACATATGTTACTCGTATTATGTAAATATGTTTTTGTTCATGTGCGTATAAGTACTACAACAAAAATATACACCTTATTTTCTTTTTTTTTAGATCAACGAAATAAAAATATAAAAAAAGTAATTCATGTTATGCGGGTTCAAGCTTATCTTGCATGGTTGTTTCATCTAGCTTTTCACAAACCAACACACATGCTAATACAAATACTATTTATATAAATACATTTGTTCATGTATATACATGCACCAAAAATATTAATTAATAGCGTGTTAAATATATTTAATCTTGACTAGGTGAAATTGACATCAAGTCTACGGTGCATGTAGAGAGAATGATACGGTCAATATGCATGAGAGAAAAAAAAAAACATTTAAAATGCAAAAAATATGACCACATGCTATCAAAGGCATATTTCAGTTTATTTTAAATGTAATTTTTTAAATATATTTTATATTTATATAATGAGTGTTTAACTAATGACAACGGGATAAAGAAAAATACTAAATTTTAATGCAAGAAAAATCAAAATCTGTTTTTTTTTTTATACTATTTTTTACAACTGGATGTTGGATGATAAAAGAAAAGATTAAAAATTATTTAAATAAAATTTTAACTATTGAATAAACAATTTATTTATAATTTTATAATATTAAATTTAAAAAAACAAATTTTAAAAATTCTTTGTTTTATAAATTCACGAAACTGCCACTCAGTTTTTTTTTTTTTAATCCATCTTTGTTTCTTCGATATGAAAAAACTTGTACACATCTTTATTGCTAACAATTGTTTTTTATTCAATTACAAATAATTACTTAATACGTGTGTATTTATTTTTTTAACGAAGATAAAAAAGAAGAGGAATAAAATATTATTTATCCGTTCGATTTTGATCAAGATACGGGTTCATGGTTCATGCAGATGAGCTCTACATAATAAAAGTAAAAAAAATAAAAAAAAAACCAAACAAAGACGTCCTCAATGTCATCCGGGTAGGATCATATGACCAATTCATAAGAAAAAAAATTAAATTTAATAGAATAATAAAAAAAGAAATGAAAAATAAAAAATAAAAAAAAAAATGAAAAATAAAAAAAGTGGATATATATAGAGACTGGATTCAAAAAATATTATAATTTTATTGTTATTTTATATTCAGAGACTTGTGTGGGTGTTGAAAAATGTCTGGATTATTCAAACTGTGATGGGGTAAAACTTTTGGAACATGAATTAGGCCACGATTGGTAAGCTAATCGGTCTGAATTGAACTGGACTCTTCAATCTCAGGATGATCCGTAAAACGTCGCCGGAGGCTAATCAAGCAAACGCGTTTCGTGACGTAAAATTTCATATAAAACATTCAACATGTACCTTTTATCATCATATGTAAGTTTATTCCAACAAAAAAATAAAAAAAAAATTATTATTTTCAAAAGATAATCGTTCCGGGATTGGCAACGTCAGTCTATTAGTTCCACTTATTTCTTGATTTCCGTAATTCAGATAATTATAAGTATTGGTATAAATAAAAATGATTATATTTTTTTTTTTTTAATACTACTTTAAAAACAAGTATTATTCAATTATATTAAACTGATAATTATTATATTAAAATTTTAAAAAAATGTCAAACGTGTGTAAAATAAATTGATAAATATTTTCCTCTTTTTTTCGATAAGAAAAAATGGAAAAAAAAGTATTTTAATTGTTAAAATTAAAGGAAAAATATAGGTGTATTTTAAATTTAGTTTTTATAAGTGAAAAATATCATTATTAAAAGAATCTTTTTGTATTTTGAATTATGGCTTTTTATAAATTAAATAACTTTCTTTTTATTTTGATATAAAATCATTGTCTGTCGACACTTTTTTATTTTGATTTCTTACCTCTACCACCTGTCTCACTTTGATATTATGATTATATTTGATTTTTGATATTTTAACAAATAAAAAATGATATTACAAAAAGCAAGTTAACGATGAACATTCGACGAGAAATAAAAAGGGCAAAAAAATTTTTTTTAAGACAACTGAAAAAACATAAACAAGTAAATCATGTGCAATAATATATTTGAGATATTGGATCATGATTTTGCAGTGATGACAGATCTTTTCGATCATCATTCTCTGAATGTAACTCAATAGTCAATTTTTCAGTCGAATTAACTTACAGCATCATCTTACTTTCCCTCTTTATTATTATTTAGAATAAAATAATAATATTAAACAAAAGAAAGAATAAAAAAAAAAGACTTGAAAGAAATAACTAAACCCCGTCGGGCCGGTCTTTCGATCTCAATTTTTTTTTTAAATTTTACATTGGCTATTTTTTTCCTTCCTTATGAAGAATTTTAAATCGATCATCAGATTGCCAATAAATTTTATTTCTCGAGGTTAAATCATTTTGGTAAATATAGGTGTTTTTTTTTTTTTGTTTCGTTAAAATTAATTCAAAAATAAAAAATATTAAAATACGATAAGAAAAATTAAACAATAAATAAATCGTCAAATTTGAATAAATAAAAATTATTAATTTGAAAAAATAAGATGAAATTAAATGTATATTTTATAATTAGATTATAAAATATTTAATCACCTCAATTTAGTTGTTTGATTTCGTGATGGAACTTGATGGTTGGTGAGGGATCGATAAGGTTTAATATCAATCGAAAAGGATACCTGAAACTAGACGCCAAGGGCGATAGATTACGATAATAATAACACCAACGATGACGATGTGATCATCCAATGTTATGCGTATGACTATATGTTCAATCCTAATACAATCGACCAATACATATACGTCTATGTCCAATAGTATAGACAAATATTGTGTTCATCTATAGCTTTAAGCCACAGATGTTTATACATAGATATTTATAAATACATACCCAAATATGACATGTAAATTCAAATTGACAAAAAATAAATATAACGAAATTGATAAACAAAAATTCATTAATAAATTTAATAAACCTAAAAATAAAATTAATAATTAATTTCATTTTGATTTGTTAAATTTTAGAATTAATTATTGCAAATTCAGTTGATTTTAAAATGGCAATTTTTTATAAAAACAAATAAATTGTTTTTATAAATTTAACAACTTGTTGTACTTGTTTATAAATAAATAATTTTGCAATTTTTAATTTAACCATGTAGATTATAAAATTAATTGAGAAAAGTGATATTTAATTTGTCAAATTAATTAATAAAAAATTATCAATGGCTTTGTTAAATTTTTAAAATTGTTAAACACATTATTATAGATATTTTTAGATAATTAATTTTGGATTTGTTTCATTAGACGCTGCATGAATTTATTTGATAATAGATGTAGACAAAAAGTGAAATAAAGAGAGAGAAAATAAACCAAAACACATTAATGGTTACTGGGAAAGCAAGTAAACGCCCAAAATATAATCAATATTAATTACTCGAGACAATGAAATCTCATTGAATTGAGTATAGATTTATCCGAGAAAAGTATATGATTGTCGGGCATTGAAATACCTATTCAATTTATCCATTAAATATATAAACATATTTATTGTCTATGATGATATATATTATGTGGGAATTTATATAATGTAAACCACAAGAATGATAGGTTCGATGTTAGAGCATAAGGCACACCTGATATCATACAAACAATTATCAACCAATTTATATTCTAAAATACTTAATCTCTAGTTGACATTAAATAAAAATAAAAACAAAAAAAAATCAATCGAAAAAATGTACAAACTAAGCCGTTGAAAAAAATGAAAAAAAGAGGATAATTTAGTCAACAAAATTCAAATTATTTCAGTCTCAATTGATGTTGACTATAAAAATAAATTTAAAAGCATATATTTTTGCGTGTCCACTTCTCATTAGTACTCACAAGCGTGCTTTAAATTGTGTAACGTTGTTAAAAATATATTTTTATTTTTTTTATTTTCTTAGCTTTACATATAGTGTGTTATAAAAGTAACGCTTGTTTCTCATTGTGCCTCACAGCGTCATATCGGAAAGCCTTTCCTTGTAGCTGGACACCTTCCGGCATTCTATCGTTTCCGTTTTAATATTGTGATTTTACTATATATAATACCTTCCTTTTCAACACCAACATCAGTCAGTCTACAAGTCAACTAACTAATATACGCAATTTCAACACAAAAAAAAAACTTTAATTTTAAATGGAAAAAATAAATAAAAAGTTTCTATTATTAATACTTGAAATTGATTAATATAAATATAAATTTTATGACAAAATAAAGTATACAAGAACCCCAGAGTCACGACAATTTAATACTCTACTGTTAATGAGGTTCAGGTTTTGATTAGCGTGGAGACTGTTTAACGGTTTGATACCTCGCTAGATAATCGAATTTTGACCTAATCTCTCAACTTTGTAATGACATTATTTGATCTGAGCGTTATTATTTCATACAGTTTACTAGCAAACAGTATTATTTTCAAATTCTTTATCAATATTAGAAACAAAATTTAATATTTAAAATGAAAATTAAAAATATATATGCAATTTAAATTGAATTATTTGTGTTGATTAAGTTTTATTTTTAAATGTCAGTTGAGTATGAACTTTTGACGGTAAAAAAAAATTATAATTGTAAATAATAAATTTAAAAAAAAAAAATAATAATAAAAAATAAAAGACAGAAGCTACTCTCTTATTGCTGAATATAAGATATTTTAAAATATTCTGAAACGCTGCCTGTGTTTGAACTTTATACTCACGCCGACATGCACTGTGAGAAAGGGTAAAATAAATGTTATGGAATTACCGATGGACATGTATATGGACGTGCCAAGAGACTCAGAATAAGCCTTAGGTCTTGAAAGACTACTGGAGAATAAAACGACTGAGTAAAAAATGAAAAAAAAATATATTAAAAAAAAAAAAAGATAATATATTTTATGGAAATAAAAACTGAGAAAAATCATGATGGTAAAATTGAAACAAAAACATAAAAATACTCAAGCAGTAAAGTTATAGGTTTAAAGTTTAAAAAATAAATAAATAAAAACCAATGGAGACTCATTTAATAAATTAAAAATGGCCGTCAATAATGTGGCATAGATTTATTAATTTTTTTTTTAAATTTAATTGGATTTATTTAATTTATTAAATATTTATTCAACAATATTTTATTGAGATCAAGGCTTTATTGAGTGTAGAAAAGTGTTCACATGACTGAAATAATTTTTTTTTCTTTTTATAAAAATAATTTAAAATAATTATAACAAATCAAATATTGTTATAATTTAATATTAAAATTATAAAATATATAATTATAAATAGAAAAAAAAAATAATAGAAAAAAATTCTATTGTTGAATTTATAATTTGTAATAATTTTCATTCAGATAATATAAAAATTTTTTAAACAAAAATTTAAATGAAAGTTTTATTTTTGCCTTGGGGTTTTAATTCTCTTTTTCATTTTTTTTTTTTTTTCTTTTACAAATTCTTAATCGTGTCTATTATCTCAGTATGATCATCATCCCAAAAACTATTTTGTACTTTAAACTTGAAAACAAAAAAAGCCATAAATCAAATATTTTGTTGAGCTCTATTTATATTTTTTTTTTTACTCTGACTATCGTTATTTCATTATTATTATTTTATAATTTTTTTTTTTCATTTTTCAAATCTTTGCTTTGTTTTTTGCATTTTTGTATTCACCCAACTCTTTTTACTCTTTTTTTTTGTCTTTAAAAAACAGCATAACTTGGCTTTTTTTTTGACTGAAAAAATTTGATTCTAATATTAAAAAAATAATAATAATATCATCTAATTATCATGATAATTTTATTTTCAATCTAAATTATTGTTCAATATAAAAATGAAATTTTAAAAATGACTTTAATTCGCAATGGAAATATTAAATTTTATAATAGTTTGGAATTTATTTTTCTTATGCAGCTGATGTGATAAGCATACATAAAAGAATCATTAAGTTATTAATACATGCCAGTCTTAAAAACATCGTGTCAATCATTCAACAAAAATATCTCTCTCCAACAATTATTTATCTACTTAAAATTCATCAAAAGATTTATAACTTGTAATGATAAATCATTAACAAAATCGTATATTAGATGAATTTTAGTAATTGGCCTGAAAAAATTACAGCAGCAAAATTGCCTCGAGGATAAAACCTTTTTTTTTTTCTTAATTTTTTTCTCCAAGACCAAATAACATAAAAAAATATGAAATTTCAATGAGTATAAAAAATATGAGACATTGAAAAACATCAAACATAGAAACATATGTAGCACTTATAATGCTGAGGGTGATAGAAAAATCAATCACGCTTTGTTGACGTCTATACAAAAAAAAAACGTATATAAAGTTAGAAATACCTCGAAAGTATAAAAAATATTAAACAAAAAATAAATCCAGCGCGCGCCGTATGTCGATGAAGAATAAAGCTACCTCGGATTGATCGATGCTTGAAGAGACTTTATCCAACAATATACCTCAGCAATTCATAAATGGAAAAAAAAATAATGAAAAAAAAACAAAATTCTTGATAAATATATAAACTAAGTGATTTTTCAAACAGTTTATAGATTTTTATTGAAATTATTTAAACAATTTGTAGAAAATAATGTCAATTTGAGGTCATTTTTAGACGTCAGACATCAAATTAACATAATTTTCTACCTGAAATTTGAATAAAATAATTTTAAAAATTTAATATTTCGGCAAAATGTTTATGTTTCGTGTAGCTAAAAATAGTTGTATATATTTTATTGTTTGCTTCATGTTTAAGAATAAATTCAATGGTATATAGCTGACACTTGCGAGATGTCTGATGATACATGCTTATGCATATCATCGAAAATTACACTCAATGCCACACAGATGCATGCAAAATATCCAAGAAGAAGAAGCATAATGTGTATAATTGCAGTATACCTCAGTGTGTACAAGGGGATCACTCATTCATTTTTTTTTTTAATCTTCAACCCTGCTGTGTTATCATATTCTCTTGTGTTATGTTATTTTTTTTTCTTTTATTCTCAAGATTTTCACCCTGTATAAATGCCTCAGGCTTTTGCACACTTGACACTGTGCACGGTCGTCTCGAAAAAAAGATGATACATCATTAATTAGTCATTATTCATTACACCAGACACTTGCTCCAACATATAAGCCAACAAAAAAACTACTTAAATATTCAAAAATTAATATAAATTTAATTAATACATCAAATAATCATCACAATCCTTCAAAAAAATGTCCCAGATAGCCAGGAAATTTGTGTTTAGCTGGATATTTCTTGGATTAATTTTTCTTCAAATCGAAAGAAAAAAACAAAATCAAATTTACATGTAAATTTCATTTCAAATATGCAGTATATTCCAATATTGCTGTTGCAATTACAATAATAATTAGCAATAAAATATACATATATTATCAATATATACATATAAATTTTGATATAAAGATTTTTATCTTTTTTTTTAAATAGCAAATTTTTCATTGCATTCAACAATTATTCCATTGCAGAGCAAAAGTTCAAAGAGGTTAATTCCAGAGCTAATATATTCACCCCTTTTTACTTGAACCCATGGAGATTTCGTATGTATTGCCAATTTTGCATTTATACTGCGGGGACATACCACCCCCTTTTCCTCCTTCTTTTTCTCTTTATCTTTCTCCTTTTCACCCACACTTTAATATGAATAAATTCATTCGGAATTCGTCGTCGTCCGATCATATAATATCTTCGTCTTTATTACTGCATATTTATTAGCTTTGATAATAGATTTCATCCATAAGTTTAAAACATATTTTGATTATTTGTATGTCAAAATATTCGATAGTCATTAATAAAATTGTCTTGAACATTCAGATCAATATAAAATTGTTCTTGTTTTTCAACGAATTCTCAATTATTCTACATCATTTATCAAAAAAAAATAGCAAATAAAAAACTTTGACATTTGTTTGTGAATTTTGTTAATATCAAAAAAAATTCTGATGATATTTTCGTGTTGCGAATGTCAATAGGCATTTTTTCCCCTTTTCAAAAAACTATTAGAGATAATTTTTATGACGGAGAATATTGCTTCAACCCTTTTTATATAATAGAAAATAGACGATAGAAATAAAAAATGAATAAAAAAAAAAATTAAGATCAAGTAATTGTTTGATAAAGAATTTTTGAAATATTAAACATGACCCAACAACATACCATAAATACACCACAACATACTTGTAATTATGTGTAAATTTTTTATAAATTTAAGAGTTAATTCCTTAGCTTCTGGGCAACTTGATTCTTGTTGGAGCTTTAGTTTCTCGAAGGACACATACACATTGAAGTATAAATGTATAATACACAAACTGTATGTATATAATGTCTATGATCTTTTTTCTTTCTTGTCTCAGCAATGTTGAATACCAACAACATGAACTCAAAGACATTCTCGACTTCCGGATTTCAAAGTTTCATTCATGTTAGAGGACTACAAGGAATCCCTGACCACGAAGATGCCCTTCGGGTTATGGGACCCTTCTCTAAATCTCTCTTTCTTTTTCTTCCTACTTCTATCAACTATCTCTTGGAAAAGCTTGACCCCAAAACTTAACGTCCCATAGGTATCTATGAGACTCTCGACTAGATCTTACTTGGAACTTGTACAGTATGTCTTGTATATTTTGGCTTACAGATTTTAAACTTCTTAGCTTCAAGACAAAACGTACTTAGCACAAATTTATATCATAAAAAATATAAAAGTTTTAACAAAATTCTATTGACAATTTTATCTAATTATTACTTGACGTTTATTTTGTAAATATATACCAAAGATTTTATCAAACAATAACATCAATAATCCACATTTTTACTATTTCAAAATGATACTTCTTTAATATGTTACACTCAAAAGTACTTGACATTAGTGTTATTTGTAGAAAGAGCCTGGGGTGCTACCCTTTTATTCAATTTTCTCAAGTAGTTTCAAACAGTTTAAATCAAAACAGATATTTTCTTACGAAATTACCAATAGCTCTACACTTGTCACGAGTTTTTTTTTCTACCAAAATTACACATAATTCATTAAAAACAAAATATAAATTCAAAATAAAACGACAATTGTCTCAAAAAATATGATACTTTTCTGTCATAAAAGTTGTATATAACAATGATAATTTTAAACTGAAATATTATACGAATTTCTTTACACAAAAGACATTGAATTAAATTATATCAAAAAACAATTGGCAGTATTTTATTAAAAGGATATATTAAATTCAAAGAGAAATATATAATAGAGAAACATAAACACTGAGCCAAAAAGTAGTTTGTATGTACAGATAGTCATAAAGTCCAATATTATGGGTTTATGGGTGAGAAATGTATAGCGTTTCTCTATGTTTTTAGCCACCTCTCGATATTCAACCCTTTGGTCGTTTAAAAGATTGGAAGGAGTAAGAATCGCCAAGCGAAAGAGCTACCCTTAATAATGGATAAAACGATCATAAATTCGACGAAGAGCTTTTCAGTCTCTTAGGAAATATTAATTAAAATGTAATTGTTCAAGAGTTGGTGTTATAAGGGTTTTATTCCACCTCAGTCTTACATCTTTTTATACATATTTCTCCCTCATTTTGAACTCTCAATATCACTTTGACTACTGGGCACCAGTGTTTTGTCTTTTGTTTTCTATACAAGACAACGAAATTTAAACACAAACTTTTATCTTTTTGTAGTATTATAATTGTAAATAAATTATTAGGCTTTTATATATGACAAAGTATATTTAATTTTACGTTATTTTTTATATGAAAAAAATAAAAAAAATTCATTGATTTTGTGCATCGAAATTGAGCTGAGCTGTTGTCTTTTACTACTGTTTTCATGTTAACATCAAAGAGACCTTGCAACATATACAAACGATGAAAATCAGAGGACCAGGAAAATAGGAACATAAAGCTCAGTTGACAATTCATTCTAGATACGATGCAGTCTTGTACAAAGTTACTCTATACTGAAATCATCAGACGACAGAATACCATGTTGTTCATGTTTACTACATCCACTATCTACAAACACAACACACATCATCAAATCAATGAATTTTCTCTCTACAATAATAATTTGTTACTTTAAAAATTTTAAATATTTAATATTGTTTTTAGATTTTTTTTTTTCATCCACTACATGAATTTTAAAATCATGAAAATTTCATTTTTAATATGTAAAAATAAATGAATAATTAATCAACTGTATAACATGACTAAAAATTTTTTTTTTCAACTCTAAATGTGTTAATAATATTTAGCTGAATATTCATACTGTAAAATAAAAATAAATAAAAAAAAATTTATCAGATTGTAATTTTTTATTTTTTGTGTTATTTAACATTTTGATTGTTGTTGTATTTTATATTTTTATTTATTTATGTATCGAATGTTTGTCATGATTTTCATGCACACAAGGGCATCATGAATATAACCAAAGCTGTATATGTGCTGTGACAATCAACTAGACCAGGACTGCATCATCATCGTCCAAAAGCGATATTGCGAAATCCATGAAGCACGATGGAGGCAAAATGTACACGTTTGATGAAGGAGTAAGCAAATGTGACAATGATAGTAAGAGGAATTACTGTATAGGTTTATGGAGATGAAAGGAGAGAGAGATATATAAAAACAATGACAGAGATGATGTGAGGAGAAAACCGACCAGTGGAATGGTTATAGACTGGACACAACGGCCATAGCGTACCACCCCAATTACACCGCAGTTCAAACACATGCAAATCCGGAGTATAAGCTTTATTTGTTGTGCAAATTAGCCGCATATTGGAACCACCGAACGAACGGGATTTTGTTGGCACAATTGCATGTTGAATCTATCGATATATGTGTATATCATGTATATTATATAATAATATATTTAATATACCATCACAATTCACAATCAATATATATATTTATTTACTTTTTAGATTTTTTTTTTAGATTTTTTATCAACAATTGTTCGATCTACTAGCTTTACATACATTTTTGCTTCAACTTATTTGACGTTTTATTGTTATTAGAATTTATTACTTGTTTTAGATCAAAATTACTGTCAATTTTTGATAATTAATTTCGGTTTAATTACGAATTAATTAATACATGCCGTTGATTATTATTATCAAAGTAAAAATATATGTTAAATGGATTTTAAATTGAGGAAGGTTGTATTTTATTGATGTTTAATTATAATGAAAATTTTGTGTTTGTAAATTTTTATCAAGTTTATTGATTTAACAGTGTAATTTTTATGACAATAATTTATTATTTGAGTGGAAAATATATTTTTATCTAAATGGTAATAAAATATTTTTTCAAATAAAAATTACACTGATAATCACAGTGAGGCTCGGGGTAAAATAATATGAATTGTTGTTGTATATTAGTTTTAATATACACACTGTAGGAAGCTGGTAATCGAAATCAATACAAAAAAATATATTATAAGTGCCGGGAGGTTGAATTTTTGCGTGACGAACGATGAAGTCTCTGGGGCACGATCTATTTTCTTCGATAAGAAGAACCATCTAACCACAATATTAACATCACGAAGACAATACTTGAGTGTATGTATACATTGTGTATACACACTGTATGAGTTCATTGTATATGAGGATATAGTTTAAGCTGTACGAAGAAACTTTATATGGAGGTATATCAACGGATGAGCAACTCTAAGATAGCCCCTTGACCCTGGGCTATCCTTCACCACCATTTCAACTTCTCAAACATCCCACGGGATATTTTCAAAATATTGGCAACCATGTATTTCCCATATTTAATGCTCCAATCTTTCAATTTTATTGTAATGTCAAAATAAAATTTCAAGATAAATAAATATATGATTTATATTTCATTTTATTTTATCAATTTTTTTATTTCGAAATTTTATTTTTATCTATTTAAATTTATATTGACATGGGAAATTATAGTGATGCACACGAGATCAGACCAAGACAATCCTAGGTCGAGACTTTTCGCGAGAGTCTCCTTGTGTCGTTGATAATATCAATGTTAAATTGAGATATACTTGTTCTTACTGAATTGAAGTCACATCCTTTCCTTGACCATTCGCTATCGGTATTTAATTCATTTGGATAAAAAAAAAAAAGCTAATGATGAATAAATAAGAAGCTGATATCATTTCTAGAAATTATTTCAAGAAATTTTCTAAAAACATTTTTAGAATCAGCGCTATCCAGATATTTTCCATCGAACTAAAATCAAAATTTTTCGAAAAATAATAAAAAGACACAAAGGGTGCATTGGTTTAATAAAAAATTTTCAATTACCATCAGTAATTAATTTATATAAAAAATCAAAAGCTATTGACTTATGGCCGAAGAAGAGATCTGACATTAAATAAATAACTTATGAAAGAAACAACTCATCAAAGACATTAAACTGGAACCAGAAGAAGAGTGCCGCAACAGTTTCAGCCAGTTTTAGCTTAATTATATTTCTGTACATGGTTTACATGAATACTGTCACAGCGCTCATCTGCCGGTTTCACTTAGTCGGTAGCATAGATCGAGTTGATATCATCTACATTTTCCTTTTCCCAACCTAAACGCAAAAAACCGATTTCTGCGCATGAGAAAAATCTTCAGGGCCTTAAGTTAATCGGTGTCTACACGTGATGGAAATCTCATGCAAGATCTTGCACATGTTTCATTGGCTATAGACTTGCAAGGCTCATTTCCATCGAATTTCCAGTAATTATCTAGTGGGGATAGATCTTGCAGCAAGACTTTACTAGAATTTCTAAAAGAAAAAACATTTAGTCTGCTTATGTCTGCTACTTAGTACGTTACAGTCTTTTTGAGAGTCGAGTCTGTGATTTCATCAGTCAATATGTTGAGCCTGTTACGTCAGCCATTAATAAAATCTGTTAGAATTGCACAGTGTAAGTATTATTCAGGATATTTGTCAGGTAAGTTTTAAAAATTTTCAAAATAATACTTGATAATAATTGATTAATTATTTTAGTTGCTGTTAAAAATTTTTCGCAACCGATCCCAAAAGTACTTCAAAGATCATATCTTCATAGATTTCAAAGAATTTTTCGTTTGAATCTTTTCTTCTTTTGGTATGTATTTTTAAGTTATTTGATGCAAAATAATATGCATATATCAATATTGTTCATCACCACAAAATCAAAAACGACATAATCTCTTGAATATGCTCGTTTACCTTAGTGACTTGCATTCTATTGTTCAATCCCCAATCCTTCTACCCTTCGAAATTCTCAGCACCCTATTCGTCTCCTATTTTTTTATGATCATTATTATTATCATTCTTCCCATTTGTTGTTGTTTTTTTTTTTATTTTTTATTCTGGTGTAGAAATAGAGAATAGCGATTTTCACCCACCACGTTGAATTTGAATTGAGCAAGATATATCTCATACGGGCGCGAAACTGTGAAGTCACCAAACACTCATATGTCAAGCTTCTGGCATGTGGCAAACTTCCCTTTTCTTTCTCTCTTTACTTTTCTCTGGCTTTCAAGTTGAAAGGGTGATTTTTCGAATATACAAGGCAATAAGAATAGCCAAGTAAGTATTGAGATTGAAATTCTCTCAAAACATGTCACGAAAAAAGAAAAAAAAATTGTAAATTTCATTTGAAAGTTTTTTTTTTTCCTTTGAGGATTTATTGTCATTCCAAACGATTTAATTGAGTCCAAATGACTGTCTGAATTTTAACTGGGGGATAAAATTTATATTTTTAAAACAAAAAAAAAATATATCACGATTACACACCCAACATATGTTCATATTTAACAATATTTTTCAAATCAGATAAAAATTACAGTATAAACTAAACGAAAAAAAAAAAATTAACGTTAAAACTGGCTTTGAATATTTTAGCAAAAAAGAAAGCACTAAATTGAGACTCAAAATGTAATGAACTGATGAGAATCCTGGGGGGATAAGATGAGTATAATAATTTTAATTTTAGATTTTGTGTGACACGTACTTATCAATCAATATGCAAATCAACAGCGATGTGAATTTACCGAGAGCTTTTGATGTTGTTGAAATAAATGTTAAATTTTTTTTTTGCAAAGCTATGACAATATGACTGTTTAGAAAATCAATACATCAAATATTTTATGTATAAAATTAAAATATAATTTGTTTTTGCACATAAAATTCTTGAACTTTCTTTATCACAAATTTGTTGTTATAAAAAATCAAAAGTCTATTTAACATTTGAATATAAAAACATGAATGAACATTGATTTTTAATGATGTGAGTAATTAAGTTGGTTACCTCAATCTATAATTCGCGATAAACTAAATATCTCATTTCATGTTTTTGACATTACTGGCTCTTTCCCAAACTTGTATCTCAAAGTCTCTAAATTCAACATGATATATTACTTCTTGCTGTTTCATATTATATATGACCCTTTTATCATCATCATTATTGTTTTTGATATTCAGAAATTGTTCTGAACATCCTGAATGTTTGATAGAAAAATACAAGACAACCAATAATGCTGTTATCATGGATAATTTATACTTAGTATATGAGCCATCATAAACCAACACTAACAAACTTGAAGAATCATTCAACTATTCTCACCTTGAAAAATATAAATATCCAAAAAAAAAAAGGATTAGATCATCAAAATTCTACGAGCCTATCACCGTGAATCACCGATTTTATTTTCCTTTAAATTGCATTAAGCTCAAGTGGAATTTACAAGTGAACAATGAAAAATCATTCATCATCTTCATCAATACATCAAACTAATTTCATTGTATCAACGAATGGAATGAAAATTAAATTGTTGTAATTTATCAAGTGATTTTAAGACACTGAAAATCAATACAGTATAGATTTATCAGGTAATTTATTGTTCGTTTCTTTTTGTTTTTTTTGAATGAAAACTTTACTGAAGCAATTAGCTTCAGATAAAAAATAAATAAACAATTAAACATTGAAAAAATAAATTGTATACTTTATGTAATACTGTTTTTCTTTTGCTGGATGAATTTTAAAAGAAAACTAAGTGGATGGTATTTTTTGTTTTGTTATTTGAATATAGTTATGGTCTTATGGATGAGTTTGCATATGAGGTACCTGTGTTATCTTGGGTAAACGTATAGGGGATCTTTCGAATCAAGTGGTGAGATAGAGATTGTCCTGGTCATCGAGACTGTTTAATTGTCATTCATGGCTTGTGGTCATTGAGATTTATATTTGAATAATGATAACGATCAAAGATATGATTCACTGGTCATTCTTTGGCTCTTGATTTTTTTTATTTTTCTTTATTTTTTGAGCTTGTTGAACGAAAAAGAAAAACTTTTATGTAAACTTTTAGTTGGTTACTGAATGTCTTTCAGTATGGATATTGTAAATATTCTCGAGTATATATTTATACACTTGAAAATACTTTGTTTGTTTTATTGTTCTTGATGACATGTACTGTTATACTTTTATTTAATATTCAAGAATTAATTTCAAATCATTTTTTTGTAACTAACTGTATACCCTCTTGAGTTGGGGAAATATTTTCATGATGCAAATGTATAATTTATTTTTCTGTTGCTAAATATGTCCTTTATTCAATAGATATTTCAATAATACTGTGCAACGAATTTTTTTCTGTGAAAAAATTGTTTAAACTTTGATAATTTTTGAATTTTCAGCTCTTTTTTTCCTATTTTTTATGACTTTTTTTATAATAAATATTCGTCGCACAGTATTTTTGAAATATTCATTGATCAAAGGACATCTTCAACTAGACGAAAATATTTTTCATTTAATTTTCTACTTTTGCGTTTGTTTAAAACAATGATAAACCATTCGGCAACATTTATAAGCGTTTGGCAGACCGTTCGACAGCATAAGACTTTTCATCGTTTGTTATTGTTTAATCTCTGCAGTTTGGTAAAATAAAATAGTCAAGTTCTACAATAATAGTAATTCTTCAAAGTAGCACAGTTTTATAGCACAATTTTATTATTATTCAAATAAAAATAATAAATTAAATAAATTCAACTTTAAGAAATTATAAGACTCACAAGATTTATCTCAAAGTTTGCTAAATATATAAAAATGAAGAAGAAAAGACGTAATTGAAAAATTAAAAGGTCTCAAAGAGCTTTAACATAATTAAATCGCCTTAATGATGCAAAGAATATTGTCACTCTAAAATTGTGGCACCTTATATATACAGGTAAACATTTATCTAATTTTTTGCAAAAACAAAAATTTCATTTATAAAAAAATAAAATATTTCCCCGAGACATTTTATTTGATAAAATATTTTTTTTAAATCATCCTGAAATATCAAAGGCTTTTTCGTTTAAATCTTTTCTTCTTATGATGTATATTTTCAAGTTACTTGATGCAAAAAATAATATAAACTTATTGGGATAATTAATCAATTGGAAATAAAAAATTACTGGCTGCATGTTTTTTTTTTTCTTAAATATATTTAGAGCTGTTATTTTAAAAGCCATAATGAGTATGATATTTAAAACTTTTTATTATTAGTGTGAATGGATCGGTTTTGGAGTAGAATAATTTTTTTTTATTTCTCAAGTTGAAGGATATCAGTCACGAAGAAAAAAAAAAAACGTCTCCTTGCTTTTCTTGTGATTGATTAACTTTTTTTTCTTTGGCGAAGAGAAACGTAATTATAATTTTTATTCATTACTTTCTCTCCTTCTCCTGGTCTTAATTTTTTTCTCTTTTATTCAACCCTCACTTTCAAAGATTATATATTCCAATGTGAATTTTGTCATTTTTTTTATTTGTTTTTTCATCATCAATGGTGAACACAGAAGAGAGAAAATCAAGTCAAGATTCTTGGTTTGATTTTACATTCGAAGCCACTCGCTTGTGGCTAAAAGATATGATTCTCATCCAAAATAAAAAAAAACGAGACACTTTTTTTCTCTTACAAGTAATCAATATTCATTTTTTTTTTATTATTCTCAAGTATTTTCTTGTTCCTATAAATCTGATTAATTTGCACTCGCAAGATACCCTCATACAAAAAAAAAAAAAAATTCATATAATTTTTTTTATCAAAAATCCATTACTGAATTCATTTTTAATTTCAATTTTAATTTTTATGAATGCTTATCAATCATTCCACTCTAAATTTAACATCTGCCGGTTTCACTTAGTCGGTAGCATAGATCGAGTTGATATCATCTACATTTTCCTATTCTCAACCTAAACGCAAAAAACCGATTTCTGCGCATGAGAAAAATCTTCAGGGCCTTAAGTTAATCGGTGTCTACACGTGATAGAAATCTCATGCAAGATCTTGCACATGTTTCATTGGCTATAGACTTGCAAGGCTCATTTCCATCGAATTTCCAGTAATTATCTAGTGGGGGTAGATCTTGCAGCAAGACTTTACTAGAATTTCTAGAAGAAAAAAATTTAGTCTGCTTATGTCTGCTACTTAATACGTTACAGTCTTTTTGAGAGTCGAGTCTGTGATTTCATCAGCCAATATGTTGAACCTGTTACGTCAGCCATTAATAAAATCTGTTAGAATTGCACAGTGTAAGTATTATTCAGGATATTGGTCAGGTAAGTTTTAAAAATTTTAAAAATAATACTTGATAATAATTGATTAATTATTTTAGTTGCTGTTAAAAATTTTTCGCAACCGATCCCAAAAGTACTTCAAAGATCATATGGAAAATCTCTAAGACTAGAGAGATTGAGGCCCCACACGAAAAATGACCTTCCACCCATGCGAAAAAGCGGTTGTGATTATTTGACAATGTTCTTGGTTTTTTTGATAATAATTTATAAAGCATTTTTAGTCTGGGTAAGTTTTATATTCATCCACCTTTTTTTTTTTTGTTTTTTATTAATTGACTATTTAATTTAATTTTTGTTACAGGATGATTCAAGAAAAAAACGTTAATATCTATTATGTCTGTATATAGATATAATTAATAAATATATTCATGATAAATATTTAATTAACAACACAATTTGTACGACATTTGATTTTTTTTTTTTATGTAAATTTTCAAAATAAATTATTGTTCTGTGACTATATTAATTAATAATTATTTATTGAATTAAATTTTAATTTACGATGTTAGAGACATATTGGAGTTTCAGGTGTTGATGGAAGTCGTAAGTCCGTTTGATGGTTTAGCATGTGATTCTGACAAAAAGGCTATAGAAGTCTGGAGATCCTCTATTCTTAGATATTGTTAGAATATTCGCGTGGTCGTCTCGAAAGTTGTTATTCGAAAGATATCACCCCCTTTATTGATATATCAATGATATAACATTGCATTTTAAACCAAATGTTAAATAGTAAATATTTATTTATTATTTCATATCTAAGCACATGGCTATGTCAAAGGCTATATGAGTATGTGTAGTGCCTGTAGGTGAGCTAGAAAACAAATTGTACGTTGCATAGTGCGCAGGTTGTGAGCGAGTGGCTCACTTTTTATTTATGACTTATAAGCATAGGGACGAATTTTTATAAAAATAAAAAAAATGAAATTATCAAACACAAAGAAAATATAAAATAGTAATTTTATAGATAATGATTTTAGTTGATGCAAATATATATTTGTACATAAGTTTGAATCGAATCTCGTAAGCCCTAATATTGCGTAAAAAGTGGCTTATTTGCATGTCATCGAAAATCCATGTTCTTTCTGTCTCTTGACTTTTGTTATGGGGACAATTTTTCAACGGACAAAGACCCCCTCTTAACATAAGGCATAAGAGAGATTCGATCATATTCGATCCCTATTCAACCCTCACCTACAAAACCTATCCTGTCACGTAGTGTGTCGAACCCTCTACGCACTTCTACCGCGATCGTTTAGCACTTTAGCGTAATTTTTTTTTTTTTTTTTTCTTTCTTATTTTTATTCTTTTTTCATCCCCTATATTTGCATAGCATCGACACGGCTCTTTGCCTTACTTTCTTTACTTATTTATTCTCTCAATATGTATATTTATATATGCAAAGAAAAATATATGATATTAAAGAAGGGTGCTCATGGATAAAAATCGAACGTGTAGTCCAATCGAATCAAAACACTCACTCATTTATTTACGTATTTGTTTAGCGACAATGTTATTTTAAAATTATATTTTAATATATGTAAAATATATATAAATAATAAATTATTTATATTAAAATTTATCAATTTATTTTTATATTTTAAAAACGACAAAATGTATCAAACAAAATTTTAACAATAAAAAAATTTTGGAATTTTTCATTAAATAAATCAATAATTTCTTCGTAAATTGATTAATTTTAAAAGTTAATTGTAACAGTTTTTTTTTTTGAATAGAAAAAATCTAGTTTTTGTGAAAAAAAAATAATCAACAGTTTGTCGTCACTTTGAGTCTTAAAATTGAATTAAATTTTTTATTTTTTTGAGCTTTTTTAAAACTTAATTAATCGGGATACTAAAACAGCATGAATAACTAGTCTGCTATTATCGTATTACGTAGAGACATCTATTATTCAACTCAGTAACTCATCGTGAAAAATTGAACCACCAATTTTCTACAATTTAAAAATATATTATAAAACTATGAAGTAAACATAGACTATATATTTTGTAACCTCTTCATCTCTAAAGTTCAGCCTAAAGACTTTTTTTCACCCCACTAAATTTTTCTTGTCTAAAGAAAAAAGAACGAGTACAAAAAAAAAAAATAATAAAAAATGAAGAAATAAAGCCACGTACACCATAACACAGAGATGCTGTAAGCATCCGAGACTGTGTTTACTCCGAGCGAACCAAAAGAAAGATAAAAAAGAGAATAAAATGGAAAAAAAAAATGATAAAAAGACAAAGTGCCAAAGAGTAGACACCAAAGCAATACAGCCACACTGGTCTGGTCAGAATTACGACGACATAGAAGTTCACACATTATATATATAAAAGTACATGTATATTTCTTTTTTTTCATTTTGTTTGTGTATATCAATCGTGGTAATGACAGTTTTCAGAAAAAGCGGTAAAAGATGATGGAAAATCGTTGGACTCTAGAGTCGACGCGTTTGTTGGTGCAAAAGCACCGACGCCTTTTTTTTTTATTTACTTTTTTCTACCCTCTCAAGAGTTTCATTAACCCCACGCATTCTCGAGTGTGTTAGACGTGCGAATATAGATTGAGATGGGAATGAGACTCTCAAACTTTTATATATATATAAATTTTTTTTTGTAAAAAAATCTTCTTGTTTCATATGGATATAGAAATAATTTATATTCTTTTCTTCTCACTTTAAAAATTTACACCCTTTTTCAAACATGATCACACCGCTTTTATTATTATTTTTATACTTTTTATTTTTCTTCAACTAAATTCACATTGACAAAGAGAGAAAGAATGATAAAAATTATATTTTTTTTTGTTGAATGAATGACAACATACTTGATTGAGCTTGTCAAAATGTTGAGTGTAATTAAAGTACTACTTTTTTAAAAAATACAATCTTATCAAAACGATCAACTTGATGAATAAAAATCTTGATTTTCAAATCTACTTGAATGATAACTTCAATGTAACTTAATTTTCGTTGAAAAAAATTTATTTTAATAGTTATTTTGTTGATTAAAAATTAAAATACAAAATATATTTCAAAATATAAACAATGAAAGTGGCAAAATAGGGATGAAATATAAAAAATGAAATGTTTCAAAAGAAAAGTAAGAAAAATAAAAAGAGGAGACAGTAAAGGCAGCCAGGTTGTACAGATAGTATAAGGTAAAGGTTGGTGAGGGAAAGAGATCTATATAGTTGCGAGTCAAATGAGAAGAGGAGAAGTGCTAGTGACCCCGGTCGATTCAGCCCCGGGCACTCTCAACTCCAAGCTAGCTATATCTGCTGTATTTTCATCTATATATTTTGCCTCTTCACAAAACAACCCAACACAGCCCCCACACCCCCATACCGCATATACTTTTTAAACTATCCAGGGAGACATAGTTATATGTAAAAATAATAATACCAAAAATATAAATATAAATAAATAAAAAGAAAAATCTTTTTACCCAAGAAAAGATGAAAATTTTCAACAGACATCAACTTAGGCAAAAAAAGAAAATTATAATAAAAAAATTTTCCTTTTTTTCTTAAAGAGTTAGATTCTAGTTTTGATTGAGGAGACAGAGGGAGGAATTGGGGGGTTCTTTTGGTATATGAAAAGACCAGAAGGGGTACTGTAGGGCGTTTCTCCGGGTGAATATACAGAAGAGGTCGTACTGTTTGTACGCAGACGTCGTGGGGGTCGGAACTAGACACCAACCGGGTATACAATTCTGGCCCACGCGCACTCGATACCATTTCTACATTTGTATTTTTAAATGTAGAAAAGCTCCACCCAAGTTTGATAAATATATACAGATTTCAAAAAGCTTGGTGAGGAAAAAAAAGTCTACATAACACCTGAGTAACATTTTAAGAAACCCTACTCTCATAAATCAATTAAAAAGTAGATTTTTAGAAGAAAAATTTTGAACTTTTTTGGTAAATATAATTTTGAGCTTGCACTGTTTGCAAGTATGAAAAGAATTGATGAATATTTTGCTTTTAAAAATTTTTTAACACTATTGTTGTTGATTATTTTTGGACATGGTCATCATTCTGCCTCTTCCAATGTGACTGGCCTCTTTAGTTATACTCTTTTTCTCTTGCTACACTCAACACTTTTTTTTTATTCTTATTTTCGACGGTCTTTTGCTTCTTTACCCACGTTATACTTTGGGACGAGACACATGTACATATATATACATCTACTGCAAGCACTTTGTGAAAAAAAATTTTTTAAAAATAAAAATAAAAAGGGTTTGGTTCAGAGTGTCATGCTTTTCCTTTGGTCTCAAGAGAAACCTGCAAGCTTTCAGATCCTCTTTTATTTTTTTAATATTATTTTTGTTTAAACCTTTTTTTTTTTCATTTCTTTCTTGTATTTTTGGTCTTTACGATCCAACTATTTCTATAAAGGTAAAACAATGAGTCAATTTCTTGTCAAAAAATATAAAAATTTTATCTTGTTAAAACTAATTAGTCATTGTGTTAAAACTATAGTTGTTATTTTTATTTTAATTACTGTAAAAGCTTAATTATACAATTTTTAAAATGAAAAAAAAAAGGGTTTTACTTCTTACGTTAATAATTTTTGTTAAATCTTGGGTGTAAGATTTTTTTTTTACAAGCTTTTTAGTATGAAAAATTATCTGTCAATAAAAAAGCTTCTTTACTAAGTATTAATGTCTTTGAATAACTTCATAAATCTCTTCTCTCTTTTCCTCTCTATTTTTTTGTAAAATATTCAAAAAAAAAAAAAAAATCATTGCATAACAATGTGCAAGTTATCACAGGAAAAAAAATAAATAAATAAATGAAAATAAAAAGCACATAAAGTTATGGTGAGAGAGAAAAAATAAAAATATATTTTTGTTATTTTCATGGTCTATGAATAAGAGCTTGAATATTGGTTTTGACATACTTCAATCTCGATTGTTTATGTTGTATAAAACGACGAGGGCTTTGATGAACCAATTAGCCAATTTTTAACGACACTGCGTGATATGTATATAAACGCGTTGCTGGGTTACGCACATTGGGAGTCAAATATCAACCACAAGCTTCACTTAATCTCTCTCAACATCGTGTGGTAATATTTGATCATCACAAACTAAAAAGTAATACATTGCTAAAAGCACCAGTTTTTATTTTTATATTATAGTCTCAATTACTTTAAATAAAAATTGTTTATTTTTTTTATTGAATTAATGCCCAAAAGAACTAACAACTACTTATTTATAAATTTATTTATTTAAACATGATGATTTTATTATTTATCGACCCTCAAAAAACCATAAAAAATTAAAAATATCTCGAAGAAAAACTAACCATTTATTAAAATATAAATTGAATAAAAATTTAATAAGAAAAATATAAAAATATTTGAATGTCTGACTATTTTAAAACCTAACTACTGATTATTCAATTGATTAATATTTTGCTAAATTAATCTGTCAAAATTGAGTATAAAATAAATTGAGAAAAATCTATATTTTCACGAGACATACTGTAGCATAACTCAGGTATCTTTATTTTCTCAATAAACTATATTTATAACTGATGTAAAATTCATTAAACATAATCCTTAAAATTAACTTCTGAGACATGTTTAGACATATAAACTAAACTACACTTTTTTTCGTTTGTTTATTCTACACAAAATTTAATTTTTTACAATCTACCACACAGATGTTTTAAAACACATCCTTATAAACTACTAGACAAGATTTTTTTCTTTTTTTTCTATTTTATATACAAAATGCAACCTAGAAAACCAGGACCAACTATAAGTAAAAATCATGCCACAAAAAAACAAGAAAAAATAAATAAATATATATAAAAAAATATAAAAATAAAAAATACCAACAAAAGAAAAATGTATATAAAAATAAAAAGCTTTACTCCCACAAAACCATTCAGAGCTTGCAGAGGTTGGTGCCCGGAGAATGGGTTCTGAATTTTCCTCGAGTAAAAGAAAAAAAAAAAATGAAAAAAATAAAAGAAAGAGAGGCTGAGGGTAAAAGTGAGACAAATAATAAAAATATAAGAGATAAAAATTCAGAGTAAAATAAAGAAGCGACATAGAAAGGAGGATATACAGTGGGGTAGTGTAAAAGTATAGTTGTTAGTAAAGTTGTAGTAGTAAGTGTTGGAAACTATATACAAATGCATATATATATATAGAAAGAGGGTTTAAGTGCTGCTGCCGAGTGTGTCTACCTTCTTGTGGTATCGATGCTATATATATTTCACTTGCACAACATTAAAATATAACACTATCTCTTTCTCGGATCGAAAGCACAATCCCTCCCACTAAAACTTGCATTATATCCCTCTTTCCTTATTCACTCACAATCCGGGGCGGTACTCACATATACATACATTTTACCTTTTACCTCTTGAGAATCCCTCTCTGGGTTTTCCAACTAAATACACATATATATGGGAAAATTTATCCTCCACTTTTCCTTCTATTTCTCCTTCTCTTGAATATTTTACCCAACTATACCTCAAACCCTCTTTTACTCATTTTCTTTTATTTTTTTTTATGTGAATCCCTTCCATTTGCAGTTGTACCATTTTGCCATTGGCCAAACTGGCAGTCACAGACCAATGAAATAACACAAATACGTGAAACTAATGATTCGTATTTCTCTCTATGTATAGACTTGTACAAATTCTACTTGAATTCTACTACACAATGAATGTGTTGACTTTAGGCTAAAGGAATTTCTGCTCCTCCTACAATTGTACCTGTTTGAGTTGAATTTTCAGTCACATTGAAATTGTGGAAATTCTGTGATTGGTGCTTGTAATTCTACAATGTTTATCATTGGTTGAAACACTCTATCTCCTCCTGTTTTACATGGTTAATAAATAGAGCTTTTTTTTAAAAAAAATTTTACAATCCGAGAAAATGGCCAATATATTTATTGGATATGGAAATAAACCAATTGCATTTTTAATATTTATTTTAGAAACTTTCATGTCTGACTAAATAGGAATTGTACTACTTGCAAGCTCATCATGATAAAAAATTTAATTATTTTTATTTTAAAATTTCAACTTGTTCGTTATTTGGACATATATTTTTGTGAATATATAAATTTGATTGATTTATAATAAAGAAAAAAGTTAATTTTTTTATCGAAAATATAAAAGAATTTTTTAAAAAATAATTGGTAAAAAAAAAAAAAAAAAAAAGGGATATAAAGAAGAAAATATATATATGTAATAAAAAAAATATATATGTATAATATAAAGAAAGAAAACGATCCATTTAAGATGTCTCCTCTAAACCCCCGACAGTCTGTACTCGCAGTGGTGGATGTGCCACCACCAACCAACGTCCGCGACATCCGGAAGCACACCCCGAGAGCTTTTCATCCACCTTCTATTTCTCCTTCTTTTATTTTTTTTTATTTTTCATATTTTACCTTACCAGCAAACTACTCTTTATTCCACTCTGCACTGCACCAACTGACGGCTTTTTTTTTCATCCCTTATTTTTAAAATCTACCTAAACCAATTCATTTTAAATGACGGATATTTCGTTCAAGCGATTGTATATAAGATTTTTATTATCATTTTTATACATTTATTATAATTTTTTTTCTAAAATATAAAGAAGTCGAAAATCAAGAAAGAGAGCTTTTTTTACCAGTAAAAAAGTAATTTTTTTTTTTCGATATAAATATACAAACGAAAAGTAATCCGCCATTTAAAAACCTAGGGAGAGAAAATTGAACTAACCATAGTGTGCTTATTACTCAGAAACAGCTCAACATTATTTTCTAAAACGCATGCGTTATATTTTTCATAGAAAAAAAGAATTAAAAATAAGAATAGATCAAGCGGGTCACCGACGTCAGAGCAAGTTATATTTTCAAGATGTGGCAGTAAAACAAGAGAAGCTGCAGTTTTGTTTATAACAGCAGAAACTAAAGAAAAGATATATTAATGCCAATAAAGGTGTACATGGAAGGGTTGAATCAGGAGAAGAAGAACATTAAGAAAAAGGAGAAATGAGGCAGACAATCACGTCGTCAGTTTACCTTCCCTCTTATTTTTACTTGAACCATTTTCATTCTTATTATCATCCCCTCATATGTACCCCTCGCTTTTCACTCTTGCAATACTCTCAACGTTTCTCTGTTAAGTCTCTTATCTGTTTTATCTCTACCCCTATCCCTCAAAACCTTCTTCAACTTACTCGTTTAGTCTCTGATACATTCTAACATTAATCTCATCTATCCATCAAATTTATATTTATTTTATTTTCCTCAATTTTTAGTTTCTAGATTTTTCCTTAAATTTTATAGACTAAAATAAATTAAAAAAATAATTTATTGGTGTTTTAATTTTAAGCTAAAAAAATTATAAAAAATTATACCGATGAATTCTTATTATTTTCTTTTTCTATTAATGCCCAAGTTTTGTTAACAAATTTTGTACTTAAGAGAAAATAACTGAGTTTTATGACCCATAAAAAGACCTATTTAAAGAATCATTTACATATATTTCATCAATATCTTCGAGTCAGATAAAAACTATGATAAAATTTTAAATGAAAAAAATAATCAACACCGTAAAATATATATAAATTTTCTTGTTATCTTTATGTACATATGGCATCACAACTTGAGATTGTAATTAATATCAAAAATTTCCAAACGACTGACGAGTAAATTTTGGTTGAATTCAGCTTTGTCTCATCTCTATTAATTTTTATTTTATTTTTCTATTTTTAACTTTATTTACCTTCATGTATACATTTACGCTCAATGAGTCGAATAAACATCGGGCAATCGACTTAACGATTCTCTCTGTCACAATATTATCATCAACAAGTGAATTTTACCCGAAAGTTTAGACCTCGTAAAACGAAAAAAAAAAAAAATATTTATATAAAAAACAATTTTACTTAATGAAAAAAAAAAAATAACAACAATAATAATGAACTTTTAAAGTTAAAAATTTTTTTTTTTTGTAAAAAATTTTTAATTTAATATTTGAAAAATATTCTTCATAATTCGTGAAGTTAATTAATCATGTCGTGTTGAATTTTTCATTAATAAATAATGAAAAAATTAATTTTATTAAATTATTCAAATGATTTTGTTTGTTAATTATTTAATTTTTACGGTAAAACAATTATTTGTTAATTTTTTTTTCGATTTTCTATATAATATGCGTGTAAATTTAAATTTTGTAAAAGAAAAAAAAAAAAAAAAAGGTGTGAAATGTATATATGTACATAGTGTGCCACTGCATATTTAAATAAGGCAAATGTCCAGAAGGTAAATACATGGTGACTCGAGATAAGAGACACTGAAACTTGGCTTACTAAATATAACCATTTATGATAATCGATGTTTATTTCCTAAAATACTTTTAATTTTCAAATAAATTTAATTGAAAATTATTCATTGCAGCTAAGTTATTGTAGTGAGTTTATCTTAAAAAATATTATTTAATAAAAAATAATCAATTTTTTCATAACAACAATTACAAACTGTAAACAAATTTTTTTTTCTTTTAAATTTAAAAAAATATTCATACAGTTGAAATGCTAGATCAACTAATGACCTGCAAAGACCTTCCACCCAGGACCTATGACACTAACTTCTTTAAAAAAATAAAAAAAACCCCAAAAACTACAAATAAGTTTCCTCTACTTGTTAATTATTGTTACGTACAATTAATCAATTAATAATCATTCTAATTTTTAATATTTCAAAATTAAATTAACCACTTAAAGACATTTTTTTTAAGCCTCTTTTTCTGTATAACACCCAAAATAAAACTTCTAAAAATGTTACATAACTGATGGAAAAAAAAAATTCTAACATTTGTAACGGTTTTTTTTATATATAGTTTATTATACAACGTTATCATATTCATATAATAAAGATAAAAACTAGTTTCAATGTCAGTATTTGATGATATAATGCTTGTCATCGTAAGATTTTTTTTTTTTTTTTATTTAAAAAGATCGATGACCCTCAGATAAGCCCTCATAGGCCATGACCTAGCCCAAAATTTATTTCTTAGGAATTTTATTTAATACAAACGAATAGAATAAGTATCTAAATTTATTCTATTTGTATTTATTTTTAGAGGGGACAAAATATTTTATCTAATAAAAAATATAAAGGAAATGGAAGAATAGAGGTGGTACTTGACAGCGTATAAATACTGGTGCTCATAGTCTAATATCTTCAGTCATTTAGACGAATTTTCTGTTTCTAAAATATTTAACTTTTTCAAATATCTAGGTAAGTCAGTTGAGTATTTATCTAATTTGCATGATTAATTTATTATTATTGAATAATTTAAATTTTTTTTTATTAAAATTTCTTTGTTTTAGTCATGATTGAGTGTGAATTGTATGAGGATGCAAGTGATCTTCAAAGCCGAGATGCATTTGAAGTTATTGAAGAATTTACTGATGAATTAGCAACAATGCATGGTGAATGTATTGACATTGGTTGTGGTCCTGGCAATGTTACTAAAAATATTATTTTACCAAAATTACCAAAAGATGCATTAATAACTGGTGAGTCAATTATTTAGATGAATCAAATGAATCAATTAACTTGAAGAAATTAGTTCTGATTAATTTGTGCTAATTGGAATTTTATTTTTGAAGGTGCTGATATATCAAAATCAATGATAAATCATGCTAAAATTAAATATCAAGATGAAGACAGATTGTCATTTTTAGAGCTAGATATTGAAACACCTGATCTTCCTGAATTTCAAATTGAAAGATATGATAATTGTATATCATTTTATTGTTTACACTGGTGTCAAAATATGAGGTAAATACTTTTTGTTTTATCAATTCATAATAACAATGTCGACATAACAATAGAAATTTCATTTTGTATTTAATTAATTACAGACAAGTTGCTAAAAATATTTACAAATTATTAAAACCTGGTGGCAAAGGTTTGATAATATTTTTATCATATAATAGTGGATTTGATGCGTATAAAAAACTACATCAAATTCAAAAATATAAACTTTATATGCAAGATGTTAATAAATATATTCCGGCTTATAATAGTTGTCCAAATCCAAGATCAAGCATGAAAAAAATATTAGAAGAAGTCGGATTTCATGTATTGCATTGTAGCAATAGAGAAAAAATATTTATATATGAAAAACCAGAAGTTTTAAAAAGTAAGTAAACAATAAATAATATTATCATATTCATGAAAATAATAAAAAAAAATAAAAAAATCAGTTTTTTTCCAAGGAAATAAATTTAACGTAAAAAAAAAAAATATATTTATTTTGTTTAATTTTTTTCGTTCTTTTTTTAGAACATATTGTTGCTGTTGATCCATTTTTAAAACGAATACCAGATGATTTAAAAGAAGATTACAAAACCGACCTAACAAAAGCAATAATGGAAAAAATGATATTATTTGAGAATAGAAATGTTACAAATGGATATAGTTTCCTTGACCGATATGGTTTAATGATAGCATATTTTCAAAAACCAATTGTTTAAATATTTTTTTATTATTTAAATTATATTTTCGAGTATATAAATATCTCAATTTATATTCAAGATTTATATATTTATTTAATTTTATAAATAATAGGATTGTCCAAAAATAATTTCTTTGTAAACAATCAATTAGTTTAGTAAAAAAAAAAAACAATTTAATAATTATTTTTGATAAATTATTAAGTTTTTTATTAAATTTAATAAAAAAATAATAATAATGTTATAAGGTGGTACTGATTATAAGAAGACAGTAAATTTTTAATATCATTTTTAATTGAACTACGAGGCCTATTTTTACAAAAAAATTAATGTAATGATCAACTATGACGAAGCGAATATTTTTTAGATTAATTTTTTCTATAGTATTATAATAAATTGAAATTTTATCAAAAAAATGAAGCACTGTTCTCTTTACATGCACCAAATTTTTAAATAAAATATTTATTGTTATGAAGATACGATGAAAGAATAAAAATTTAATTTGATAAAAAAAATTGGTTTGAATTTGAATTTTATTCAACTACAGAGTCAATAATGCTATTGACTTTAGTAATGAATTATAGCTACTAGTTTTTTCTATAATAATCATGACTTTTGTTGATTAATTGTTTGGAATAATGATTTTGGGTTATTCGTGTTATTCGTGAAATTCTCGCAGTTGATATGTGGCATCATGTGGGAATGCATAGCTTAAATGTATCAACATTATGAATAATTTACAGAGTTTTATTAGATAAAACTATTTAAAGTTTCTAGATAATGATATGTATATGATAATTGCTCGATAAATGATAATGATACGTGTCACCTAAAGGGGAGTATAAGCATATGAAATATCGTCAAGTTAACATGTGAAGCAAGTGATCTACCAGTGAAAAATCAGGGTTGGCTGAATAGTCGATAAAATATTAGAGCTGGACACAAGAGTCTTACTTAAATCTTGTATCGTCTCACGTTTATTTTTACAAAATATATTGGAGACTATCACAGAGTTTCAAAGAATATTATTATCAATTTTTCAAAGCAACAAGACATATGCAATTGTTTTAAGTGTAATCAATACTCTGTATTTAACAGAGGCCTACCTTTTTAGCGAATGTTCATCACAATATCCCTCGCAGATCTCAAG